>DWHU01000694.1:0-16424 GCA_018247975.1 Parides photinus | reverse complement strand
ATTAAACATTGCGAATTATTTTTAAAACACACCATACTAAATTACAAAATTAATAAAGAAAAAGATGTTCGCACTTCATTCCATTCCATTGTCTGTCGATTTACTTATATTCTTCTCTTAAGTACCCGAGCAATGAATCGGCATTTAAAATTTTTATTTCCTTTTATAAAATTTCTGCTCAAAAAGTATTCGTAATAATTTATAGACAATAGTGTTCATTAAAAACTAGAGTTCATAATATCAGTTTAACTCAGTTATTTTCCAAAAAGAAACATTCGTTTTCAGTTAGCTGTAAGGTAAGGTTTCTTTTTACTTTCGAATTTTAGGTGTAATGAAATGGAAATTCCTCTCTGTGTACATATTTGCTAATGGATACAAGATTATAATAACAATAACTGATTTTTCTTTAACAACAGAAGTCACCAATATACACAACTAAATATAACAGTGCTTCTGAACCATAGTACGTCACTGTAAACCTTCTTGTTGTAATATGTGACTTCACACGTTCCCATTGCTCATATTTTTTGCAATGAATACATCAAAACCGTAGTATAATTAACGCTTTGTTCCATATAAAAACATTGTTATTGTTGTTGCTGTTTATCGACATTCCCATTAGCGACTCAAATGCGTACATTTTTCTCAACGGTACAATACAAGTAAAATTTTAAAAAACAATGTAATTATTATTATGATTTTCATTTTAGAACGTTGTATTATATTACATTTACTCAACCGTTTGGCAGATTAGTCTACTTAAAATTTAATATATTATTATCATAGTGGAATGTGTTTTTTGAACTGAAATTTAGTAGTCAGATTTGAAAAATACTTAAGTTAAAAATCAATTAATAGACTTTCTGTGTTTTATTATATGTACATATTTTTTATTCAAAACTATTGCTTGTTATTGAAGGACACAATCTGTTTATAAATGTAATTTATGTAGAGTAAAAGCTGAGTTAAGTATTAAAGTTCGGTCGTTGCGTTGTCTAAATGCCATAAATACAATTAAAGTCACTTACTCTCGTTAAGTTTGATAATACGCGATGTCTTCGCCCTCGCTGCTTCACGCACCCGTTGAATGCTCCTACGCCATTGTTTCACATCACGCTGACTACACACCACATTGTGTTCAAAGCTTGCTTATTGTATCATCTCGTCTCAAGGTTTCCGGGAAAATTATTTGTTCCGTCCTTAAATATCGAATTACCAACTACGTTACTACGATAAAGCAGTACAAAATTAAAGGCGTCTCTATTAAGTAGTATAAGTTCATCTTATTCTAAAATTGCCAATATCCGTTTTGATTGAAAAAAATTGTTAAAATATATTTTTTTATTTGACAAAGTGATGAGACGAGTTAAGATGTGACACAGCACCACATTGTGCTTATCACCTTGAGAAGAATTGATAAATATTGTTGCTCCAATAATTTCACTAGCTATGCTATGTTTGAACCTTACTGTAAGAAGAACTGTGGGTAGACTTTATAATCTGATATGATACTGTTTACCATTTTAAACAAGAGGAAGTCAGTAAACAAGCAGGAATGTAAATTGTGTCATTTGCTGCTAACCAGCACATCACAGACGAAATAACTGACCCAGGATAACTGAGCACTGTTTTATTTATTGAGGACGATTAAAACAACTACCTTGTTACAGTAAGTAGGTATGCTTTGTTAATGAGAGACTATTAATTTTAATGAACCTCGTCGTACAACGATAACGATAAATGTATCGACCTATAAATATGTCGGCTTTATACAAAGCCTCTTTGAAATTACGTCAAATTGTTATACAAAATTTTCGTCATTGAACAAAATTATTGACGGCTTTATTCTATAGACAAATAGAGTGAAGATGAATTTTTGGCCTATAGAATTAAGTTGAAACATTTTGTTTACCAGTACCGTGTAGTGCTAAAGAGGTATATGATTGTTCTATTAATAAATATATCCACTTGAATGTGCTTAATTATTATTTTCACGATATCTGTTACTTTATTTATAGAATGTAGATGATTTTTTGGATCGGATGAAGGGCTATTACGGCGTAGCGATCCCGTAGGGAGTGGCAATACCTCCCGAAATCGCACAATAAACCCATCTAATGAACTGTAAACTGAACAATGGCTCCTTTAAGGTACATCACCTCCGTTACAATTTATTGATTAATGGCTCATAAGGTCCTTTCTTGCATACATTCTTTCCTTAAAAAAATGTTTAATACAATTTTAGGACATGATTAGTTAAAAGCGGTAAGTCTACGTTTTGGAGTATGAAAAAAAAATGTAAAAAAATACAGGAAGAAGTGAATTTACACGAGTACTGTTTCATCACATCTGGTAGTGCGTGTGCTGATTAACATCCATCTCTCTTATCTGACATCAGGGATTCACGGTGATTGGTAAATTGCCGGATGAGTTCGGCGCAAGCGCATTCCCACCTACGATAGTTTCGAGCTGTTTTTAATAATGTCGCTAAATATGTGGCTTGCTGAAAAAAATCTAGTTCAGGTACAAATTAACGACATGCTCTATAAAGTATTATTAACGAAAAAATATCGTGTTGATAGTAATAAACTAAAATTGCGATCGAAAACAAACATAAAACTCGCGTTTGATTGAACGGTGTGGGCGTATTGACTGATTTGTTTAAGTACTTAACCGTTCCCATGGTTTAATTCTTTTTGGATGTACGAATTGGAACAGAATTGACGCGGAATTACCGCCTTCGTACCATTACGAGACAAAAATGGCGAACCATTAGTGCAATTTAGTCGCGACATTGCGTGCGCCGCACCAATTAGTTTGCCAATTAAAGGCACAGTGAATTTAACATAACCAAAAGAAAATATATTATGTTTTTCACGATAATTCAGATCAGCGTATAAAAGCAATTGAAATTATTATTAAAAGTAAACTTATCATCATGTAAAAATATCATTCAATTAACATTTATATCACAGTCCCATTTTTTTCTAAACAGCCCATTAAATTGTTCCCTATGCTGGGACTCGGGGCCTTCTCTCATAATGAGGGAATTATGGTCTCAGTCCATTGACCAGGTGCGGGTTGGCGGATATAGCCAGTGATATTTAATTTTTTAAAACGCACTTAACTCAGAAAAAGATATCGGTGTACGCCAGGTTCGAACCCGCGACAACCTAATCGGACGCTGAGATCCCTAACCACTCAGTTATCACGGCTTTTTCTAGTTCCTTAGGAACATATAAAAGGATTAGTAGTATAGTAGGTTTGTTACCGAGGACTATCTGGGGTATGTACAGCAACTATTAATTCTAACGCCAAACATTACTGTTTCTGTTTGAAATGCGTTTGCTACTGAAATTACTGTGGTAACGGGATTACAGATTTTATATTTCAAGGCGACGACGGTGATGTGGTGTAGTGTATACCATCCTGACTAGTGCAACATTGTTATAGGCAAGCGCATCATTTACCAGTTAGTTCGTCTCGTTGCATCGTTGAAAAGAAAAGGCAATAGTACTAAAGTCTATCTATATTATATCTACGTACTTTAAAACTAGGCCAAACGCTTAAGAGTATGTTTTAAAGAGCGGACGCATTTTAATCCCCATAGTTTTAAAATAAAAGGAATATTATTAACTAAAACTGGAGATAGTTCTTTTATCGTACATTGTATTATTTATCATTAAATCTCATAAAATATTACATCACAATAATCGGAAAATAACTATGATTATGTATAAGTTGTTTCACATATCGTAAACAGTTTCATTAATCGGTTCGTTTATTTATTTATGTTCCTCTTATAGGGAATTAAAAGATGCGGTATTGGGCCAAATTACTATTTGCTTTTATAGTAAAACGTCGATTTATTTTAAACTCAAAATAATCAATCCAGAAACCTTAAAGTGTTGCGAAAGTTTGTGGTATTGACGACATGTTCTAACCTGTAAATTGGAGGTAAACTTGCTAAACACTGTTTAGGTAATTCTGCTGATGATGTAAGAGATCTCACCGGTTTGTTCTTAGACGTGACGACACTCGAAGGTCGTACCACACTTGCGTCGCTACTTACTGCATACACAATAACGTGGAAGTTAGAAATGTACAACATAAATTATCTTATTTGCACTGATAAAAATAGCAAATAAATTGTCAGCTTCTGAGATAATTTCATCAACATTCTAGTCCTTTATTCTTTACTCACAATTTATTGCTTAGTTATGACTTGGATCTCCAAGATGAATAATTTAAGCATTTATATATACTTTATTCCCTTATACGAGATAAGAGTAAGGTAGACCAGTTCCTTTGCTTTGTTGGGTAAAGGGACTTGAAACGAGTCAAAGCGGTCAGGACTCCGTTTTGTGTGAGAAAGCCTTGATATAGTTCCAATCAAAGGTTAAAAGGGACATTATGTAGGACTTTAAGCCGGTAAGATACCAATACGACTCTTTTGTAAGGGTAAGGGTACGTGCAAGATAATATTTGGGATAACGAGTTTAAAGATAAGGGTTTCCGATTCATTTATTGGCTACTATGAAATGTTTTCAAAAATTATGATTTATATTATATTTCAAACCTAACAAAGCTACTGTTACATGAATATGTACTTGTGGCTCACCACAAGCATGCAATTTGTAGATGCAACTAAATTCTCTTTAACATATATTTTTAAACGTGTGATTTTCTCTTTATTTACTATTGTTACTACACAAGAAATAATTTAATTATCAACATCATCAGCCAATAGACGCCCACAATGATTTCTAAACTGATCTCAATTATAATGTACCAAACTGTTTTCTAATTCACCTAAGCGACAAGGTGAGCACGACATCTGCTGTTAAGTGCGTCTGTACATATCAATGTAGACCTAGCTTAGGATGTCTACAAAGTACACTTTTTGCGTAGAGCCTTAGCACGTAAGATTCAAGAGTCAAGCTTTATTATATATGTTATATATAATGATATCATCACAGTTATTTTATTTGATAACTAAAACAAAGATATTTGTTTTTGCAATATTCAAAAGTAATGTCATAGAGTTTTATGTACAGGAGTTGAAAATAGCTTTATTTAGCTAATACATTAGTCGAGTATCATATTATTTTACATCCTGATTAATTTTCAACGTGATTTCGTTATGAATTGATAACATTCTTATCGAGTATACAGATGTTACCGCAAATACAATTTAGCTCGTTCAGTGGCGGCGAGGTGAGGGGACCGTCCCCGTTAGTCGCTGAGGTGATCATCTCATGAACATCGATTGGTGTTGTTAGCTATGTGACCTCTATTTTCAAAAATTAATAACATCAACCTCGTTTTTAAACTTTTATTTAATTTACATAAGGAACAATATACATTTTGATATCGATACTGGTTAAAGCATGACAATTTAATTGTGTTATGGTTGCGTACAAATTCAGTATAATATAAATATATATGTCCGATATTCGATGTCCTTTCGTCATCTCGATAACTTCATTATCCTGAGCCCAACATTCTGGCCTACAAAGATTTTCTTGGTGTTGACTTAAAAGATACACTTATCAATTAATCTACATATGTAGTTTAATTCAATGTTGCTTCCATTTACTATATATACATGATCTATTCCTATCTTAGTTTAATTATTATACCATAGACTTTATTTTTGATACCTTAGATTTACTTTACATTTCGCAAAAAACACAACCAGCTGTAGTTTGTGGTAATCAATATTACCTAAATTTTTATCATCCAGTAGCTCGCTGAGTTAAGTTTTCATTTAAACAATTTTATATAGCTTATTAAAAATGTAGGTAACATTCATTCGACTTTTATATTTTACTGTGATTAAATAACTATGTTGTAATTACATATCTCGATATCTAAGATTAAATCATTCTTTATTATTTATTTCACGAATTTTGTAGTTTATTATCACTAGGTTTAAATCCGATGCAATGCAGGATATTATTATCTGATCGAGCCGATTAATATAGTTTCTTGTAAACCGGCAAATGTTAATAGAAACTAATTGATAATAAATTTAGTACTAATAATAAATTTAATCTTTATTCTATATTTTATAATGATTATAACTCCGCGATAGGAATTTATGTAACAAAATAAAAATTGTTTTTGTGTATGTACTTACATAGTTTACAAATGACACAGTACAGTTGAAAAGTTAATTGTTTTTTTTTAAAACAAGTTTGTATGATTGATCAGTGTTAAAGTATTTAAAATAGCAGTCATAAGATCAAATGAAACTAGTAAACATTGTCTACATTCAAGCAACCAAAGTTATATATATATTATTTTGCAACTTTGTCCTGTAAATGTGTTTGCAATACTATTACTAAATATTTAATCTCATCTGATAAGATTAAGCGATAAGATCTATAGTAGTTTACATCTAACCTCCATACCTGTAATTTTAATAACTAATTAATATATAATTGCGAGACAGGAAATAGTGTCATAAACAACATATGACATGTCAACGCAAGATATTTCGTGATAATAAAGCGTGTGTGTGAATTAATGAACATTGCAGATATTATGAACCACAAGGTGTGAATTATGGGAAGTTTAGTTTCAACCCTCATCAGCGGTCGCGGTAGCTTTAGTGGTGAAAGGGTTGAACATAGGGGTTGTGAGAGACTATTCATCCGACGAACAGAAGTCCCCTCGTTTAATAATTTCTCTTAAAATTTATTTCGATTAAATAATGTCATATTTTTGTTACAAAGTTTACACAATTGTCGCCAAGAAACATTTTTGTAACCTTTATTTTAAAGTAATATTTATGACAAAATTACAGGAAGTTTTAAATAGTACTTTGCTGATTATATATAATTTAATGTGTATGTAATATTAAGAACTTATTTGTGTACATGGCAGAGACATCTAGGTGGGAGCGGTGTACACAAATAAGCAATCGCAAAACGCGCAGTTCTGCGAAGCGCCATCTACGTTTAAAATCAAGAACTATGTAAAGTATGATAATACAAAATTTTTTGCAAAGTATTTGAATCGAAACTAGATGGCGCTGAAACCAATTGTTACATTATGTAAATGTATCTGTGTACCAACTGTACGTCTATAAGTTAGAACAGTTATCCTGATTAATCTAATACTTTATCTCTAGAGACAGTATCACAAGTAATAAATGTATTAATTGACCGACAAAAGGCATAGATTTTGCCATAGTTTATAACCGCAAGGGTTTCTATATTTTACCCTTTGCACGCGTCGCTTGCATGTTGATGACACGCGAACACGCATTGGCGAAACGTTTCCTGGTTCTGAGTTTTAGTTCCAAAGTTTGTATCCTATTAATATGACGGACATTCCCACATAGGATTTTTATAAATTTTCACATCGTTTTTTGTCCGACGAATTGGAAACGATCATGTTTTTGCTGAAGTAATAACATAAAAACTTATACAAGGACGAATAAAATTAACTATCAACAATTCTAATTAACAACAAGCAAAAAATATTTCTCATAACCTCCATTTTATGACAGTAGTACAGATTGATTAGGTAAATTGATTTTTTATGAAGTAAATAACATGGGTAACATAAAGAAAACCAATTGTTCTTGTATTGTAAATTTTATGAATAATTTTGTTATTTTATATTATTATATACTACACTACTACACAAACTACCCAAAAGTTACTGAATCTTAATCTTATTTTTTTTGCTTCATTCTGGTTTGTATTAAACATTTGATTTATGTTGACAGTTGTGTTATATATTTTACTAGTTACCTCTGCTGGTCAACGTTACTTGTCAATGATATTAATATGATAATTGCAATATTTATGAAATTTTTATCCCATGTTAACTTAAAAGTGTCGAATTACTACACATTTATAACCTTCAAGGACGTTTCAGTTGCGGGCTGCTATGAAACTTATAATCTTAGCACACGCAACAATATCTGTTATACGTTTGATGCAATATAATATTAATATACCATTTTAATAATTTGATCTAAACAGAAATTTTCCAATTCATGCAAACATATACATAGTTTATTGTCTTGCTATTTGTAAATGCGTCTTTTTTGTATCGAGGCGGAAACTCCTACGGATACCTTGCGTCTAGACAGAAAAATAGATTATACTATAGTTTTGATCAATAAAACCTCGTCGGTGGTCTCCTTCAGTGCCTTGGTAGGAATTTTTGGATCTATTAAACGGACTGGTACCTTTTTAAACTATGGCTAAACTTATCCCTAGGAAGGGTAAAGCAGCCCTTACGCTACGGCAAAATATAAGACGTACCCGCATTCGCCCTCGTGAGATTCACAAATCCGTTGAGAATACTTCTAGACGGGGTGCATTCATAATATGCAGAAACTCAGTAATCAAATTTAATTATATTTTATAATTAATGAAGCTGTAAATCATATTATTGAATTTCGTTAAATATTTTAAAGACTTTGTATGATAACATTGTTCGGTATCTATATCCCCAAGCAACACCTCATGGGGAAGTCCTTATGTTATCTTTTATTCGGTTTACATTTTTTACTTCTATTAATAAAATATTTGATTGTCTGCAGCGAAACTGTTTCTTTTATTTTAATTAAATTTCATCAAATTGCTATTACGTCGTAGTGTTAGAGAATACTAGTTCTCTAGTTATAAAACTAGCACTGTTTCATGAATTAGTCACTATGAGTACGTATGTATGAGTAATCGTAATTAAAGATAGATATAGTGAGAAAATATTGAAGGTCATCTTTGTACCATTATGGCGTTTTAGTTTAAAGAGACCAATTTAATCTAAAAATGTTAAAAAATATGTATTATAGTAATTATAAACAGGCCATTTAAGATTCCTACTACTGGGACTCCAGTCTTCCTTTACAATGAGAGAGAGTTTTAGCCGTTTTATCTACCAAGCTGGTCAAGTGCGGGTTGGCGGATATCAGACATTGACGATAGCTGTTTTCTTGAAACATGTCGGTTTCCTCTCAATGCTTTCCTTTACCGGAAGTTGGGATCGAACGACACGTAAGTTGCCCTTCACCTTACTGACTGTGCTATCATAGCTTATAAAATATTATAATGGATTATAATTACACCTTACTGTCTTGTTATAAGAATTATTGCTATTCAGTGTTCAATTTAAATATTTATATTAAAATTTTATATCATCATTACCTTTTTGTAAAATGCGTATGTATTTAATGATTTTTATTGAATGGTCTTTAACTAGAAATTTTGATATCGTTTAAAGATAATTCTCTTTTTACACGATTTTTTTGGGATCGTACCTATCTTGTAAATAGAGAGTTAAGAGAATATCTTAAAAAGAAAACTCGACAAATTAAGTTGCATTTTAGATAGACTTTGTTAGTAAATTAAACACATAATTTACTAATCTTCTCCTCAATACGTTGGAAATTTTTACATAATTTTTGATACATTATAGTGACGGTACTTAGATTTAAAAACTCTGGTTAAAATAATTATTTAACTTTATTTGTTTTTACTTTTTACAGGTACAGCGTTTACAACTTTGGATCATAATCGCAAACGTAATGTATAATTTTTAGTTTATTTTTCCGTATAAGATTATATGTAATAGATAAGGATGTAAATGTTGTTTTTATTTATTTGATATGTGTAATTTTTTAATTTGTTAAGCAATGGTTTGATTCATCTGGACGTTGTATGCACTTTGTATTCTATCTGTAAAGAGTATATGTATGTATATAACACTAAGCTTCAAAGACACAGATTACAAAATCCTTTAGGAGCAATACAGGTATATTCACTGTAGGCTATATATAGTGAAAACCGAGTAATGTATATCACTAAGTAAGAATCGCCCAGCGCTGTATGCGCGCGCATCAATTTCAGGGCGCAGGACGCACCCTCAAGTAGCACTACGAGTAAACAGACAGACAATTAAAAGGATTTTTATTGGTTATATGTAAAAATAACATCATGAAGTAAAGAGAATAAGGAAATTTATAACAAATTAAATTTATATCGTGTTATATGATCTGAAACTACAAATGTTAATTTTATTTTAATTTCCTAACGCCTTTATATGTCATTTTCGTTATGAATATAATTGATGCAAATATATTAGAGAGTGAATTAAAATAAGTTAATTTGTTAGACTGGTATAATAAATCATTACAATCACATATAAAAATGCCGTATCTGGACAATCATATGTTCTCTGCGTACTTAGAGAGCGATAGAGGCCGCACAGCCACGGCACATCAGGTTTCGCCGGCGCTAGAAGCAGCGGGTGACCATCCCTTTCATTACAATAAATAGCTAATATTGCATATTAAGTCGAAATTTAAACACATCAAGTGCATCACACTGCTGTCTAGGTACGTAAAAACTATACTATCAATGCAATCGACACTGCAACGCTTTTAAGTTCGCACTCGGAATTTTCTAGTAGTCTCGTTCGATAGCCATTACGTCGCCGGTAAATAGTACAATTATAAAACAATTACGTTTCAAGCATCGATCGTATAAACGCTTATCATTTCTATTATTATCACTTGGTATCACTTACAATCGTTGCACTGTAAAGCAATTTGTACACCTTAATATTATGTTCGCCTCCATTTTTTTCACGGAAAAATGTTCGTGAATAGCTCATATTGATTCGACTATATCTAGTACATATCGGTCTATTTAGCCTAATACGATTTACCTACTTTGTTTATCGATCTGTTTTGTAACGATTCGGAACCTATTTTATTATGTTGACGATAATCTCGGCGGATTTGAACAAAGGTATAGTTGAAATTAATGGCGACAGTACTCTGATTGATATAAATGTTAATATTGATAATGATATCATAATCTTATTTCAGTTTTATCTAGATACACTTAAGGAAATATTTTTGTTTAATTATGAACTAGTACTAATGTAATTTAATACGATTGAGGGGGATTTTTAGGTTTTAAAATGTTACATTAATTCATAGAAAACTTAATGTTTTATTTAATTTTGGTTTAAAAGTGAGATTTGTAGTTAATCTGGGTTCTTGGTTTCGGTTAATCTATTTACTTTTACACTTGTAATGACGATCACGAATGTTAAAAAAATTTCTGATCTCAAACATTCGAGAAATGTCATTGTACCTAATTGCCGGGATGTTATATTTGGATTTGAGTCAAACAGGGCCGTCTGTATTCAGGCAATTGGAGCTCTGGTCAATTCCGCCCCCACAATTAATAATACCAAATTTCTATTAATATTTACGTTACATATTTTTTTAATGTAATGATTTTAAATACTACATAAATTTAAGTAAATCTTGCGATAGGGTACGTCAAGTACATATCGCGTTTGTTAAAAAGAAAAATTTCAAATGTCCATTTGATGTGTAATTAAATTTCCAAGGTTCTGTTAATCACGTAAACCGCATTTAAAAGAAATGTTTTTTTTCCTCTTGGTTATATTTTAAGTCCGCTGTGAGTCATCAAAACTGACTCACTGATATAAATCTACTTTAGTAATAAAATAAATTGTGCAGGTTTTTGGTGTAACTGAAAACAAAGGGATAATAAAAATTTTAACATTATTCGTATAGATATCAACACATTATTTTTTACATAGTAATTGTAGTTCAGTAAAAAAATATTTACTATTTCTTGCCTTGTTAATGGTAAATATAAGTAATCAACCTATAAACTAATAATTATTGACAACTGATGAGTATCTTTTTTTGCCAGTCTTGTCAATTTGTCGACTTAAAGATGGTAATTTTAATATATACTTATATATATGTGTGTGTTATACTAATTGTATATACATACAAATTATTTATAAGAATACAGTGCCAATTGAAAATAAATTTATACACTTTAATTTTTAACTTTTATTTATTTTACAAGTCAAGTTCCACGATTTGTTGTGTTATAACAACCATTTCATTAACTATTGTTAATAATATATCACCCGTTAATGAATATTTTTGTATTTCAACTTCACCGTTCCTATATATATAAATCAATGTGTTAGTATTTTATTATAACGTTACAACACTTATTTACAACTAACGCAGCTCTGGCGTATACCCGTGCGACCAAATCGTCATACATTTCGCACAACAAGTCTAGCCGATTAACATCATGTAAACGTATTTTCTTTTATTATGTATTTTTGTACGAAAATTCCGTGTTCCGATTAGATGGCAACGTGCCATCATCAGAAAGTTATTCCAACATCTTTCCTGTATTCAGGATTGTGATCAGAGCTACCCTATTCTTTGAGGGAAGAAATGAACAGACTGTTTTGTCTGCGGTGGAGGTGTTGCGGGAATCTCATGCTGAGGTTTCAGCAACCATGGATTTTCTGCTCCTTGTGGACTTCCGTCGTTCTTCTTTTGCCCCGCATCCGACGGTGTTAGGTGGAAATGTGGGAGCTGAACCTTCGGGCACACTGGCGGTCTGTCAGATATTGGCTGCATGTTTCCTGAGTAAATAAAGATGTATTTATAAAATTATTTACGTCAATTCTCCGTACATAAAGAAATACATAAATTATTACAGCACCGCGCTACTTTGTTCGCTTCATTAACGTCATACAAAACAATAAATTTAGTTTACTGGACATTTTATATTTTGGTGTTCTAAATTCTTGTTAAATTTATATTATAATACTTATATAAACAGGCCAACAGTTTTCGATAATAAATTATTCAGTTAAAGAAACCGTACCAAAAACCAATATTGCATTTTATATCGCATACTGCCAACAAAATAAAACTACAAAGTAACTCTATTGTAACCTATGTACTATAAATATAGAAACATATATTTTTGTATGCTATGAGCATACAAATTGATATCGTAATATTGTAAACATGTTTTTGATATCAAACGATTAATAACAAATTAAAAATAATATGAACAATGATTGTTAATTATTATTACTGTTAATCAACATCAACTCGCGTAAAATAGATAATAATAAAAATAGTATGTTTCAACACTTACTTTGATAGTCTATATGAATGTTTTCCAACCGTGAGCTGATAGACTGAACTCCGTTTACAAACATCGGTCACTGCGTTGGACGCGGTGCGCGAGGGTTCGGCAGTCAGTGTGGCGAGTTATGTCCCCAGCTTCAATATATATCCTCTGAATCATTTGGCAAGAGCGGCAACCGCTCCGACGTCATACGGCAACACTGACGTGGGGCGCGGTGACGCTAACGGCCACTACCACGACGGACGCCGCCCGTCTCAGCTATACGTCTACGTAAAAACCTTACCTATCGGCTAACCTTACAAAAGAAATTTTATTATTTAATTTATATATTTAAAAACTTTTTTGTACACACAAAAGCGGACAAAAGGCGGACTTAATGCCAAAGGGCATTCATTCTCTGTCAGTTAACCATAGGGTTGAGCAGAGAAGTGTCGGTGCAGCACTAATAAACTACGTGAAATATAACATAATACACTTACAATAAATATAGGTAGTACATATAAAGTAAAAGAGAATGAAATATAAAATAGATACACATACAAATTGATGATAGCTGACGAAAAAAAACAGAGTAAGATAAGTAAAAAAAATACAATAAGTCATTGTGACATGCAGTGTGTCACCTTTTTAATTAAAAATAAAAAATAAGATTTATTCAAGAATTTCATACACTTTATGTTCTTTTACGAAACAGTATACACTCTAGAACATTAACAACATAAACCTTAGTCATTCTAAAATACTTATGATCATCCTTCCGTCCTCCCCCGTATAATTTACTTAACTTTTTAAATAGTAAAAATTTTTATCGTCCGCTTAAGAAACCACAGTTTATTTAAGAATTTGTGTTTTTGGTTAAATTTGGCACAGAAATATAGCATTGCATTTAAATAGCCTAGTGTTAAATACGTGTCGAGTCCATCTTTGAATTGCCCCCCTTAACAATCAAATTGCCCCACGTAGGGTAACACAAGTCTAGAATGTAAATAAAGAGATAAATTAAGAAGTCATGTCAATAAAAATATTATTTCCGTTCTTTATTCAACGATTCAATGTTTAGTCACTTGTTCTCGTTGTCTTAATGAGATACAATTTAGAATCACGTGAGTAATGTGACATTGACGTCATAATATCTTGATTGTAACCTTATGGACATACTCTTTTATACGGATGGTCAAGCGATCTTAGTCACAACGACGAAAAACATTCGACCCAGTTGTGAAAATTTTGTGTGATGTCAGACGATAATCAAACGATGATAAACACTGCCTTATCAATGTATCTAACGACTTGAACAAATCACCAATGGCACTTAAGTAATGTGAGCGATAGTAATGGTTTTTTTGCTTCCTCTTTGTCACAAAAGTTGTTGGCAATGAAACAAAAATTGAGCAACTTGCAAAGGTTAGAAGTATTTCCTAAATAATTGATTAACTAAAGCATTTTATTAAATATTAAACAAGTAACTAGTACACATAAAACGTTATAAGCTACTGACTAGTTTTAAGATTAAAAAAATTAGTTCGAATGAATCCAAGGTATATTTTTTTAATGTAAACTTTTTAGTAGTTCTCTCTTTTATTTTTTAATAACAAGTAACATGAATTTACGGTAACAAATGTAACAGAATTTAATATCTCATTTTGTTTATATTTCTATACATAAATTCAAATTATTGTTAACAATGAACTTAACATGAATTATACTTTTTACAATTTCACATGTAAGTTCTTATAAATATGTTTTGAAGCAAAAGGGTAAATTGTTTTAGCTTTATAGTTAAATTGGTGAAAACCGTGACTCCATGCTGCTGAATGCGAAGTTACGAGTCTGGGCCCTTTCAAGTTGCGTGAGGAGACGGTTCGTTCGCCATAATATCTCTCACGAAAGGACTAACCATGTCAATTACTGAAAAAATATTCACGATCGAAATAAATTCTGCTATTCTGTTACCTTTTCGTTCTTTTTAGTTTCCAGGTTAAAGTACACAATTTCTTTATATGTTTGTATTACTCATATGACGCAAGTTGCATCATACGTACATACCGTCGCCTCTTGTTTATCGCCCATTTTTATTATTTTTCAAAGTAATGAATGGAAAAATACTTATCAATAAATAAGAATATGACGTTTCGGTTTTTATATTCAGTTAATATTTATCTACTTGTTTTGCGTAATATTATTTATTCTCAATAAATAAAAAAACGTCATTAAGAAGTCCCTTTTGAAATGGACACTTAAACTAACGATTCTACGAGCTAACATTCGGAACGAACAGTCAAAGTTTACCTGAGTACCTCACTATAAGTTACCTCAATATAAAGTAATCATATGTTGTGGTGTTAATTAGGAAACACCACACCACACCACAATTTCCTATCGCCTTCATATACAATGCTAAGTCTCATTACCAGTGTAAATTTACTACCAATACAACACAAACTACTGATTGGAGTAGTAAAGATTTCAGTAATTCTTTTTGAGAAATGTACCACGATTGTTAGATTTTAATGATCTATGTCATATTTGATACACGATTTGCATTTAATTTCGACGATGAGGAGGAAAATAATTTCCATTCGAATGTTTGGTACTGACGCGAACAGGTAAAGAGTCAACACGACCAAGTGCCTATTCTCCAAATTGGATGAAAAATAATATTTAACTTGAACATTGTTTATATTTCTGCTGGCTACGAATCAGTTTTATTTACACATTTAAAATAGATGTTTGTCCTACTATCTTGGATTTAGCGTCTAGAGAAAGAAGTTTTGTCGATTGAGAACTTCTATAACAATATTCGTTTTACTAATATTAAAACGTAATATAAAGTACAATCTATATTTTTAAATGTTATCTTTTATTATGATACTCAAGGTCAATTGTTATCATTTAAAAATAAATGAAATGACAGATACAAATGCTTACATAATTTAAATAGTGTGGATACGAAAACATCATGTATTTTGTAAAGGATAAAGTATACTTTAATGTCTGTAACTTACTAATATATTTGACATGTCATTTAAGAATATGTAGTTAATTTTACAAAATACTATATATAATTTTAATAGTTAGATATAACTTTACGATTTTTGTCAAGTACAGGTACATATTAGTATAAGTCATACCATACCTTAGCAAGTTCACACGTCAACGATACAACCCCGCCATTACAAAGAAAATTTGTATAAAAGAACATTACAGAACGTTTCTATAGGTTTTAAATTTTAACTAGTGTTCATGATATTTACCATCTTAAATAATGTTGTCATTCAAAATAGATATGAAGCAAATATGTTTTGGGTGTATGTGCTCGTACGGCTAAAATATTATGAAAATAATTTATTTTTATTGCCGTATTATGCACTTGTTACTTAGGAAACATTTATTGTAGTTATCTAGAAATGCTATTAAGCAATACTTGATCGAAGAAAACGCAGC
>DWHU01000693.1:0-16442 GCA_018247975.1 Parides photinus | reverse complement strand
TACTCCGAGAATCCCCCGTGCCCCGTGAACATCTGGACCAGATACGGCTCAAGGCTGATCCGCCGGAGAATGCGATGAGCTGACCTGACGACCGTGAACAGTTTATAGCTAATAACACTAATACAAACAAGTTAAGATACTTACTATACTATAATACAAAGTTCCGCCAACCCGCACTTGGCCAGCGTGGTGGATTATGGCCAAAACTCTCTCCAACAGGAGAGAAGGCCCTGAGGCCCAACAGTGGGAATATTCAGTGGGTTGTAAAAACCAAAAAAAACAACAAGAGGACATTTTTCGAAATAAAAATTAATAATTCATAATAAATTCTTACATTTTAATTTAAAAAAATATATAGATTCTCTTTGCTATTCGAATGATGTCAGAAAAAATTACAAACACGGACGCACGGTCCGACGAGTTCAACACTGTTACCCGAGCACATCAGGGTTATTCCTTCGAAAAAAGCCCTTAAAAAATAATAATCTCCGCGTTCAAGTCGATAAATATTCATTATTAAATATTAGCACTGTTAATAAAGATTTCAAAAGCTTTTTTTTTTTGACTAAAAGGCGTATAATAATTCAATGGGAGTAAGAACACCTTGAATTTCAATTTGTTAGAAAGTGTCCACAGCAAACTTGACCGGCATACCGATTGCTTCACAATAGAACTGACTTTTTTCACGGGTATTACTACGATGGTCCGTTTTCTTATATTTAACTACACCTTAATAAAACACATACGAATGCTTTACTAATATAAGTATAATTATATCAATAACGAGTAAAGCGATGGATGGAGATGGTCACTCCACTCGGACACTGGAAATACGATTTGAGGTAAAAGAATTTTGGATAAAACATAGAGAACCTTAGAAAATAATATCCAATAAATTTGTCTCTATATTGATTTTAAATTTTGCATGTAACAGCTGCTTTAGTCGAATACCAGAAAAATATAATTACGTTAGTTATATGAATGTATTATATTGTATTACGTACATACGTTTATAATGTAAGCCACGTGAGAAATACATTTGAAGACTAGGACTTTTGAAACTGGATTACACGACACTATTTAATTACCGCTGGAAAACTTTTTTTTTTTACTTAACTAGAATGGAAAGTTATATTGGTCGCTGTCAGGTGCAAACAACCTCGTAACCAGTTTGCGGTTAGTATATCTCATCGCATAAATTGATACTCAATGTAAGTTATTCGTATAATAATTACATAAGAAAATTGTTAGAATTTAAAATAATGATTTTTAAAAAACTTTCAAATAAATAAAACTAGCAGTAAATACTTCTGTTATATTATTATATATAGTTACTGCTTTATATGCCAGACCAATTTCCTATACAACTCGATTACTTCTCGATCAGTAAGGCTATGGAATGAGCTTCCGTCGAATATAAGGGCAGCTCGCACTAAGACCTCCTTTAAGCGAATGTTGTGGGAACACTGGAAGTTACAATGACCTTTCCTTCTCTTACTCTGTACTTTTGTCAGCTATCATGAATCGGTATATGTATACTCATTTTATATTTTAATATCTTTTGCTTTATTTGTATTTCCTATATATGTAAGTGTATTATATTTGTCACATCATGTCATATGTATTGTATTATATATCACGTAGTTTATTAATGCTGCACCCACACTACTATTCTCTGCTCAACCGTATGGTTGACTGGTAGAGAATGTTCTTTGGCATTAAATCCGCCTTTTTGTCCATTTTGTGTGTGCGAAAAAAGTTTTTTAAATAAAATAAAAATATAATTTTTATATTGTTTATTAATAGATAAAAAAAAATAAGTCGCTATAGGAAGCGGGAGAACTAGCAAGACATGAGGCGCTAGTTAAGATGTATAGATGGTAAGATTTATTATCATTAATTTTAATATAATATCTAAAAGAAATTCCATAAAAATTATATGCTTTTTAGTACAATTAATGAAATACATTTGTTAGGTAAAGTATTCATTTTCAATTTGATTTGTATCAGTCATTTGTACTATATTAATGAACACCACCAAATGATATCATGGTGATTAAAAACCGTTTATTTAAATCGTTTTTATGATAGTTAATAATGACAGTTTTTATTATTGCTTGATAACTATAAAAACAATCATTAGGTATACATTGGAATATTTTTCGTGTGAAAAAATTTTCATATAGTTTCCTTCACTAACGCGGCTTTGCTGGGTCGACAATTCTTTCACAACAGGTTCCCAAAATACGTATAAAATTTTTTAGTACTAGAAAATTAAAAAAAAAACTGTGAAGGAGCGTTTGAGTGCTATAGGAATATAGAAAAAAAAAATTGTCGAGTACCCCGCGCGCCGGCTCTACCAGATTAAGGCTAACTTTTGCTAGCTAGTGATAAATTTGTAATAT
The DNA here is from genome assembly GCA_018247975.1 of Parides photinus. Lineage (NCBI taxonomy): Eukaryota > Metazoa > Arthropoda > Insecta > Lepidoptera > Papilionidae > Parides > Parides photinus. The sequence goes on along the minus strand of DWHU01000693.1, from coordinate 14,037 downwards.
TTTATTATGAATAAATTATTTAACCTTTTATATTCAAATGCAAATTGTATGATGAAACGAGTTGGTGCAATGCAGTTCTATATGGTGACAGTTACAATAAAAATATCATGAAAACTGATTGAAAAATTAAATAATGTACTTTACAATTGTTATGTATATAATCGAGTAGCGTTCAGCAATCAATTATTTCTGTATGCTTCTGTTCTGAAGCTGAAACATCATTATAACAATTTTTTTTATCTTTTCTTTCTTATCTAAAAAGTTACATGCCTTCGAGTGAAGTGAATCATAAATATTTAAAAACAATAAATTATACAACATGTACTCGTTACGTACCTACGCCCAGCAGGAATACCTATTCATAATATTTTTTATGGAAGTCTTCTAGTCAGTTTCAAGATCAAACAAACGGATACATTTCCGTTTATTTGATCTATATTTATCTAATATAGTACTTTCATCTAATTACGTTTATACGTCCATTTTTTATTTAATTAATACGTATTTTCGTTATCATGACGGTTTTGTAATTAGTTATCTCAATCGGACCACCAAACTTCGGTATGAAATAAGCACCTTTTAAAATTATATCGTGTACAAATTAGTTTTTTCATGTTATCCATAATGACCAAAACGAAAATGTTATGTTTAAACTAATTTCACTTGATAGCAGGGTATTATCGACTTTTACTATAGGCTATAGCATTTAAACCTGCTCTTTGCTGAGTCTGACATTTTGTGAATGTAACCTATCCCTGAACTTCTCATGTTACATCAAGTGTGAATAGACGCAGTGAATTGAGTTTTATGTCCTCCAAATATTAGGACAAATATATTAAACCTGTAAAATATTACGTTGTGTCTTTAGAAAAGTTTTGTGATTTAAGTATAGCAAGTTTCATATGTAGCATAATACTTTATTGAAATTGCACGTTCCGAAATGGAACCTTCTCAGGATGCTTTAATATTTAATGGCATTTCAAGTTAATTCAAAATTAAAATGAATCAAGCTATGCAAAGAAGGAAAAACAACCCCTTTACCTACCTACCTGTGAGAATAAACAAATGTAAAATGAGATGTTTGGTAATGACGTTACCAACTTCTTTATATATTGTTTTAAAAACTTGTTTTATATGACTAAAATGATCTTCTTTGTCTTTGTGCATTTAAGGTTATACAATGTATATTCAAGCGACGTTGAAACGTAAAAACAGAGAAAATTTAATTTAAATGGGATCGTATGTTTTTGTGTCATGTTTGCACAAAACAATACAATTATATATACAATTATACAGGTGACGCGTTTAAGAGAGAACAACTCGCCATTGGACATTTATACGACTAGAAAAAAGAGGAAAAGGGTCTTGAAAAAGGGTGGTTAAGTACGTAAGGTAAGGTGTTCACATAATGAATGAACAACTCAACTATCAACCTTATAGTCGTTTGTTCGTAACATATGAGCAATGTTTTTGTTTGTTTGTTTGGTCCTTCCCATTTTCCCAATTAATTCTTGCGGTTGGGGCAGTGTGTTAATCTCCATCTATGCTAAACACACTGCTAGGGTTATTGGCAATGGTTTTTACAGCCGGCCGCCTGCCTGACGCTAACCCTCCTTGGAAATAGCAGTGATATTTAATTTCTTAAACCGCACATAACTAGAAAAGTCATTGGTGCAGGACCTGGACTCGAACCCACGACTCCCGATTCGGAGGCCGTGGTCCGTAACCACTAGGCTATCACGGCTTATAAAATATATCTCCTAGTAATTTTAAAATAAATGAAATCTTATAAAATTAAACGCAATAACTAAATCAGATAATTAACATATTCACGGAACGGTCATTGAGTGTTGGTAAAGAGTAAATGTTAATCAAGGTCTTGAAACATTATCCTTATTTACGACATTGATTGCACTTTTAATAATACATAGATGACGAAACCTACAACATACACATTTCTTACTTTACTACACAGTCAAGTCCGCTAACGTTTTTTAGGCGATTCTCGAATGTCTTCAGATTTGCAAAATAACACTGAACTTTAATAAATGTTTTAGTCGAAATTAGTAATTGTTAACAAAAGAAAGAGTAACGACGACACAACAACAAAAAAATCATACATATTACATCATAACAAAATAGAGCATTAGGTGATAACAGATATAATTGATTTTGTCCTTGTTAAATTAATATCGCCCAACGCCGATATATTAACAGAATTAATATACTACTGTAATTTATCACGTATACTAATAAAATTACTTTTAACATAAAATTTAAGGAAATAAAAAGTATGTAATATACGTAATAAATAAAATTTTCTTACGTCTTCCGGTGGAAAATCGTAACATTCTGCTATTTTCTGATAAAGTTCCTTCACGTTCGAAAATCCGGATATAAGTCCAAGAGGACTTCCTTGCGCTTGTTGACAATGGAAAACTAGTTGCGATTTCTGAGAACCATTGTTATTATCCAAGCCGTTGCTGTAATGATTATCAGTGTCTTCCGTAGGCGCTGTAGGCGGCGGTGGTGGATTGTATTTAGGCGCCTTTTTCTTAAATAACGACATTCCGATAAAATCACTAATAACGGTGTACAATTTGATGAAAATTTATACAACGTCAATGCGCACACATTATACACAAGTACACTATATATTAAACACTACGTATTACTTGCAAGAAACTTAAATGTATTTATCATTGTGTCGCAGATTACGATAACGTATCGCTCAATGACGATATTGGATAAGATTAGGTTTGAAGGTAAGGCATAATGGATACTCTGACACAACACTAAACAACTCGAAAGTTAGCGAATGACTAAAAACGAAGCCCACAAAATGAGTGAGCGAGTACGATATAACTTTGACATACCTTTCCAAAAACGTCATCGCTCCATTATTTTTTTAATTCTCATTTTAACAATTTTTTTGTTCTTTTTTCTCTTAAATTAGAACTCAAATACATTATTTATTCCAGAACTTTACTCTATAATAGTATGAACTTCAAAACGAGTTACATAATCTTTGTGCTAATGTGTTTCACTGTTAATAAGAAGAGTAAATTCTTATAATTACTTAAATTGTTTTGTTGATATTTTTTTTAATAAATTATTATCTACAATTTGGTCTAAACCCCCGATGATACATTCAATTCGAGATTAAAAACTTGGTAGAAATTACTGTAATTTTCATAGATATTTTATTTGTATCATTAAAGTATCGCAAAATTACGAGGTCTTAAAATAACAAGACTAAAAAAGAAAAAATACTTAACAGACAGTTTGATCTACAAACATTAGCCTATTACCAAAAATTAACGTATAGAACAATATCCTTGAACAGTGACAGCTGTCGAACCACGAACGAATAATGTGAATTATTCAGCTAAGTGTCGTACTATGGTTGGCAGTAGACGTTACAGATGATAACAATACAAATAGTTGTTTTATTCCCTGCATCTCTCTTTTCTTTTGCTATGCTTTAATTCAAATTCTATAAAATACAGAGTAATTTGGCCACAAATAAGACCAGTATTGCATAGGTTTGAACAGTTAGAATAAAAAACGATACTCGTGTACGGATTACTTATAAGTAGTTCAGAAAACACCTAGTACTTTTTACTACATTAGTTTTTTTTAATGGAATTAAGAAATTTTAATGTCTAATTCGTACAAAATTGCAGTTTCCCTGTATAAAACAGGAATTTCTCTGATTTGTTTTTCATTTGCGAATTTATTCTTTGTTTTATAAAACAAAGCAGTGTATTCAAACGGGAACAAATAATGCTTAAAATGAAGAGAAATGTAGGAGTACAAAATTTGACATTTATGTAAAAAATGAGGATGGTACAAATGTCTTTTAGGTTTTTTCCAGTATTAAAATATTTATGATCACAATATAATTTAAAATAATGTAATAGAGAAGTTACAAATAGTAACTACAAACCAAGTTATCAAATTTGATGTTTGTAATATAAAGAATGAAATGCTTATTATATTTTAATTTTTATTGTAAGTCAATAAGTTTAAGACGAAGCAACAGCTTTCTTAGGTGTAGGTTTGCCTTCCTTGAAACCATTACGGAAACGCCTTCTAACAATCTTCAGATGACGCATGCGGCCAGTACCAGTAGTCTTCCTGCGCTTAGCCTTAACAGACCAGTGATCTGGAAGCATTAATTTCTAATTAAGTTTAATTGGTAAAAATGATTAACACCTTTTAATGGCAGGCGAAAAAGAAAAGAATTTAATTAATAACTTCTAAAATTAATGAATACATAAAATAACCAGTCAAATTTCTGAATTCAGTAGGTTTTGGGAAAGTATTCATTAAAACCTAAAAAGAAACAATATTTGCAAGACTCAAAAAGCAGTGTATTAAAGATATAATAAATACCAAAACAATGAGACTAATTTCTCTATATCCATTAGCAATTGTATATTTAACAAAGGTATACATTATCATGGAGAATAATTCTCTTTTACTAAACATTCACATTCAAATACATTTATTTATTAGTACACAGTTTAGTTATGTGCATGTAATATGTACATGTAATTTGATGTACATGTTGAATAATATTATATAACAAAACTAATAAATTATTTAATGATATATAGTAAGAGCCAGATGGATTATCTCCTCCAAAATACATTATTGTTACAACTAATATAACATTACTGAAATAAAATTATGCTGTCATATATGTATTTGTCATTCCATTTTTAATGTTTTATTAAAATAAGAAACATTTACTAACAATTGAAATATAATGCTTAAGATCAAGGAAAAACAAAACTGATCTTAGGACTTGTTGAGGCAATGTGATTTTATATCATACATTTTCTAACTTTGTTTATATAAAACAATGTCAACATGTTCTGATAAAGACTGAATACAAGGACAATTTATGCATAGATTGGATGTTGTCCAAATGGCATCCGTCAGCATTTAAATAAATTTCTTTACATCTAAGAGATTACAAACAATTTATCCACAAGGAGTTAAAGAAGGAACAACTTTTGAAACTTCTTTCCTAATTAAATTTAAGTATTCATGAAGTATAATTATAATTTTTTTGAATTTTAGGGTAAGATTATTATAGTCTACAATGTTTCGAAAAGAAATTTAAAATTGTTACCATTAATACCAACTTGTTTGAAAGGTATAAAAATAATATACATATACAAAAAATACATTACCTATTTATATTTCATTTTATTTTACCTACAATTTACAAGGAAACATATATGAAAATATATCTCCTCAATCATAGTAGGATCCTATTATTTACTTATGATAAATAAATAACATTTACATGTTTTCTATGGACAATAACTAATGACATATGCAACAATGATTAAAAATATATGAATACTGTATTAAATAATGTGTACAAAATTTGTTTCTTGTCCTATCTGGTCAATAGTCTTATTTAAATAATAATATAAAATTTTTAATAAGAAATAGTGAAATAATAAGTATTAAAAGATGTTTGGACTGGGGATATTTTACATTGTATAAATTTTAATGTGTACTTATGTTTTAACATCAATGTTAATGGCCGAAAAATGCATTTTCATTTCCATATGATATTGACACTACACTATCAATTACAATTGGTGGTAAGGTTAAAGTATGTGTATATATGTATTGTTAATAAATGTACCGATTAATAATTTTATTGATATATTTTTTACCACAATTTTATAAATAAGATCACTTTTGTTCTGAAGGTGCGAAAATGTAGTTAAAGTATATATAACGTTTATTGCATCAGAAAACAAACACTTACATGATCGTAGTTTTGCAGCAGGATACCCACACTGTGCACATTTTGATTTTTGTATATGATATGAAGATCTACCACATCTTCTGCATAATGTGTGAGTCTTATTACGGCGCTTACCGAAACTTGAGGTACCCTTCGTCTGAAATTCACAAAGGTTATAAAAACACAACAGTTCAAACAAAAATAAGTATTAAATTTAATAATAACATGAACCACTAAGGTAAAATAGGTAGGGAATGTTTATTATTGATAAAAATAATATCGATTATTTAAGATACAATATTCTACTCTTTACCGTACCATTTTGTCAGAGTTTGACAATGAAAAAGGCACTACCACCCAATGTTGCCAAACTATTTACTTTATTTAGTGTTGCCAGTTGTTTCATAAAACATTTAAAAATAAAATAATACATAAAATATAGCTGTGCACCACAGTCTACACAGAAGTCTATATGAATAAAAAAATCTCTGTGTGATAATTATATAGGTACATCCGCGGGTATTCTTATGTACAGAAAAATCTTTTTATAGAGAATAATTTAAAGTTATTGGGGCTGATTAAATTAAAACCTCTTCATATTTTTATCCACGTTTTTCTGTATGGTCTTACTTTAATGTACTGTCACATTGTTAAGTTTCTACGTAAATGTTGAATTCATTCTATTTAATGAGAACAACTTTCGTTTTCTTTAAATAGACACAAAATTTTCTGAAGTTATAATCGATATTAGAAATTTACACAAAGGTAAGAATTTTTAGAAGTTAATAGTATTTATGTACTTGTTTCTAAAAAAAATCACTTGTAAGTAATTAAGTTACATAGTTGTTAGGGGTTAGTATATTCTAACGTAGAGACAAAATTGTTTTTACCGTAAACGTTACGCAAATAATTTAAGTAATAATTGTAGATATATTTAAGCAGTAGTAATTGTAGCCAAATTTATCTATTTTAGATAGAAACGAAAATGGATTTATTGAATAGTATGAAAAATTTAACCATTAGGCATTCGCTAAATGAAAGTGAAGAACAATATTTTAAATCAATAGCAGCAGATATTGATGACATTCCTACAGAAATAGTTTTGGCTGAATATGTTGATAAAATTTTACTTATTGTGTCACAATATCAAAAAATAGGAAGTATGTTAATGATACAAAAAGATCATGTGCACAATCCTCTCGGTTCTGATGACATTTACACAACAAAAGTTATTTTTGGTGCTACAGGAGAAGAGCAACAGGTGGCTGCACGGTACTTAGCTGAGGCAATCAAAATCACTAAACCTTTATGTATATTCATTAACCTTAAGTCCTATGATATAGAAACAGTGAAAGCCTGCAAGGACATTATATTGGATTTGAAAAAGGATGAGAAATAAGGTAATGGAATTAACAAGAAAATTTACGTTTAAATCTTATCCTAAATATTATGGCCAATTGATAATAGGCCCACCTGGTTCAGGAAAAACAACATATTGTAACAAAATGTCAAATTTATTAAAAAAATTGGGGAGGAAAGTACTAACTATTAATTTAGATCCAGCTAATGAAGAGATGTCATGTAAATGTGACATAGACATAAGAAAACTAATAGTTCTTGAGGAAGTTATGGATGAATATAATCTTGGGCCAAATGGAGGACTATTATATTGCATGCAATACTTAGAAAAAAATATTGACTGGCTTTTGGATCAAATAAAAGGTGAACATGGAACTAACTTCATTTTTGATTTACCTGGACAAGTGGAGCTCTACTGTCATCATGACACAATTACCAATATTTTTTCTAAGTTAGTTAAAAAAACTGGCATACAGTTATGTGTAGTTCATTTAGTGGATTCCCATCACTGTTCTGATGCAGGAAAATTTATTGCATCTTTAATATTGTCATTAACTGCTATGTTAAAGTTAGCTTTACCGCATCTTAATTTATTAACAAAAGTTGATTTACTGAAGAAATTCATGGATAAATTGGAATTTGGAATAGATTTCTATACCCAAGTTTTAGATTTAAATTACCTGTTAGAAAGTTTAGATCAAGATATATTCACAAAAAAATACAAAAAATTAAATGCTGCATTGGTATCTATTATTGAAGATTATAGTCTTGTATCATTTCATCTTGTGAATATATTTAAAGAAGAAAGTTTGATGTCTGTTAAAAATTTAGTAGATAAAACAAATGGATATGTATTTAATGCAGAAGAGGGTAGGCACATAAATACCATGTTGGCTTGTGCTATGGGTATTGCAGAACCAGTTGACATTGATGATATGCAATAAATTTTGATGAAACATTTTTTTGGACTTTTTGAGTACTTACCCAAATATTTTCTCATGTTGTGAAATCATTATAGATATTTAATAATCACAAAATTGTCTTACTCTTATTCATGTGCAGGTTTATTTAGAATTGTTTTATTTTGTTCTACTTATAACTTTGAATATTGCCTGGGATGCTTTAAATTCATCAATAGTAAAAATTATGTCAATAATTTCTATACTCCAATTTGAACCTATTTTTTTAACAAAATGTATTAAAAAATCATTTATAAAGTCAAAACTGTTATGAATGGCTTACCTGGCAAAGTAAAATCACTTTATCCCTTATTCTCCATGTGCAAATATTGCTGTTGTTTGGACTCTAAGGGGATCGATTGATTTTTTTTAATCAAGGTATCTAGCATAATGAGTTTCAAGGTAATGAGCACTAATGGTGTAATGAAGTAAGAATGTAATGATTTTAAACTGCACATATTTTGTAGACATCATTCAAATGAATGTCAAGCTTGTCATTTTGTAACATCAAAGATAGAAAAACTAATATTACTTGTCTTAGCACAATCTGATAACTATTATGACATTCATTACTAAACCATTATTTGTATTCTCCACTTAAACATTTTGGTTGATTATATTAAGTTACTCGTAGAAACTTGTAAAGGTTTTTGTTTTGTTTTTTTTTTAAATATTGCTTCTAATGTTTTTGATAGAATCCACATAGGTATCATCAAAATTTGACATTTAGTATACAACATAGTATTTGTTTAATATATTCAATGTAACTTAGTATTCAGCGTCATAATACTGGAGGACCATAGTCCTTTCTGGCATTTGAAACATCGTTAATTATAAATTTAAAGATAAGAAATAGAAATGCTTAGCATTTAAGGAATTCTAATTGAGATTGTTTATCACCATTATCATATCAGCTAATTGTGGCATACTTACTCCTAAAATTGATAAGCCCTTCTCCATACATTTCTTATGGATTAATATAGTATAAAAATCATTAGGCACAATAGTATACCTATTGTGTAATGGAATCGGTAATACCTTGAATATTTTAAGCATTTGGTTAAATATGCATCTGGCATCTATTAATATAATTAACTTAGTAATACACCCACTTGAGATTTGTTTTGGTATGTTACATTTTTGTGTTTTAACTTATAAGTATTTTTAATAAAATAATATATGTAATTATCGGGATATTATTTTTTTTATCATTTGAATATATATAGGCAATTTTTTTTTTTACTTTGAAATATTTCAATAATATTTTTATCTATCAAAGTTAATTTCAACTAAAATTATTCTTATTTCAGATGTCTAAAAATGAACAGGTTGAACATAGTAAACTAATGGAAACTGAATTAAAAATCGATAAAATTCTACTTGATGTTCAAAAAGTAACAAAAGTTCGTCTCCTACACCAATATAATGATGTAAAAGATGCCACACAAATTGTCATCAATCATTTAGCCAATATTGAAGGAACCTCGGTTACCAAAATACACGAACGTCTTAATCTTAGTGAATAAAACAATTAAACTGAAATGATGGAACGTTTATTTGAAGACAAATACAACTCTTTACAATTCAAAATTCATTCAAATATTTTGTGTTCATTAAGTAAAAGAGCAATGAACCTTTTTCTTTAACCACATATTGCAGATTTATGTACCTAAGTTGATAAGTGTTTTCAAAAAAGCCATAGTTCCATGTTTGCTACTTCAATTAAGAAAAATGTTAAGTATATGAGAAGTATTTCTAATATATTTTATTTTATTTCGACAATACTCCAGTGACAGTTCCGTCAGCTTACAAGTTACATAAATGGAGTTAAAGACATTTTATATTGTTGAATAATCTAAAACTATACTGAATAATGGGTTTAAGGCAACAAAAAAACTACTTCCTCCTCGGAATCACCACTAACGTGTAACAGTTTTAAAAAAAATTAGCAGCAAAAATGCAATAAAAGGCGCTTTTATATTTCTATGTAGAAATTACTGTGGAGGTATAGTAACCACCATCAGTGCCTCTTAGTGGTCAACCATCTAGTACAAATGTTAACCTCTTGTGATATATTACCAAAACCTAAGCATGCTTTTATTGTTGTTACACCATAATTCTTAAATAAATCAGAATACATTGAAGTTATCTATATGCTACAAGTTGTGTTTATTATTAAGCAAGCAATAATGTATAAATGTTTTATATAAGTAAATGTGGTCCTACGACCTTTAGCTAAATTAGCGATAAATACCCGCATCATGCGGGCTCATGTCACTTGCATATACTAGGCTTCGTGGTGTCAAGTGACCGAAGGTTGATGCGTTAAATCTTATTGGGCGATTATTTGCGACAGCGCAAAGACTGTGCATATTAAGTTCTGATCGTATTTGTTTTATCAAGTATCGTGACGATAAATATGTTTTGTGGCAACATATTATGTCTATGGCCAGGTTAAGCGTACACATATTGTAAAGTCTTCATCGTTCCAATCTTTTAAACAGGCGCCGGAGGCTTAGTTATTTCATTTACAGAATGTTCATGAAATTCATTTGGAATGTAACTGTACTGTATATGCTGGTAATTTCAATCAGCTTCACCATCATCAATCAAGTGTTAAGAGAAAGACTTTGTCTCAAATATTTACTAGTCATTCCAGCTAAATTTAAGTATAACAATATAACAAATCTACAAAAATACATATAAATTGAAGAACATTCACAATATTGGATTTTCCCAAAAATGTGTTATAAATATATCACTAACAAATCTAAGTTTTCTATCGAAATAATACCCTATAGGATGTGGAATTGGCAACATGTGAATGTTCATTCAGTTCAATTCATGGTCTATCGTTAGACTTAAATCTATGAGTTTCAGACTCGTTTCAGGCAGTCCCACTGATTAATTTTCAAGAGCACCAACCAACATTCAATAAATGCAATTTCTATACAAAAAATTTAGCCTTCATACCACTACTGTGGCATAACATTCCATTTCAAACATATATACCTATTAAAATAGTTCAAAAATATTATTTAGCCATAGGTATAATATCATTTTCGACAAACTTTATACTCAACCAAAGCACCACCACACAAAATTAGCTAAGCTTATGTCACATTAATTATAACTATATAACATCATTGATAACAAAACACTTAGCCAAAGTCAGATCGCTATTAACTTTGTGTGGTAGTGGCCACATACATCGGAGACATTTTTCTAGAGATTTTCTCACTCATCCAATAGAGCCTAAACATATATCAAGAATTCCTATAAACAAGTCTGAACAGAATTGGTTTAATCTATGAAATCAAGGTATATGAGCATGCCAATGTTTACAATGATATATTTTCACTATGATATGAATGATGTGATACCATAATGTATGGTTTATTTCTCCATGGAACAGCAGATGGCTCTACATTATAAGATTTCATAGATCAAACCAAATTAAGAATAAAATAAGGATTTTGGTAAATTGTAAATATACTATGTGTAAATAAATAATGCCGACTCAGTACTTGATATGCTAAACTAAACATATTATTCACTAAGTCATCTCACTTTAGCAATTAAACGTGACTTAACAACATGTTAATTTATTAAACATATTTATATATATTTTCTAAATATCACTTGTCAAGTTGTTAGTGTTGGTTTTTTGGGTTCCATTTTTCTAAAGCATAAAAATGTACTCTACTTCGAACTGTAGAATTATATTTCATTGTCCACCATTATTAGCTAAGTATAGGAAAAAATCCTTATTGTTAAGTTTTAAGTTGTACTAGCATAATACAGTGTTCTAAAGTACTTGTCGTATCGGGTACTGAGGCATAAATAATGCAACTCATGACACTTCGTCCTTAACATTATAATCAATTGAACACATCTTGTGACAATTCAATTATTATAAAATCAGTCTCAATGTCAGATAGTCTTTTCAGATGTTGAGGCATGTATACACTTGGTTATAAATTATAATAAACAGCCTGTTATTGTTAGTTCCAAAAACTGCTGTCAGACTCAGGACTATTTCTGATATATATTCTATGTTGATGTAAATGCTGTGAGTCATGTTACTCAGGCTATCTGATACTGGGCTAGCAGACCCAAGGTCCACGGCCTAATTCTCCTTCAAAAGGAGAGTCAAGAGTAATACACCATGTTAATAAGTACAAATCAGTAGATTACATGGTCCTGAAAGCGGTTGTTCTTGGAACATGACATTTCTTCATAATATTTTCCTTTACCAGAAACAGTGTAGCGGTAATCGAATCGGCGCCTCTTTGAGACATATAGCGTTCGATTACCTTACAAACAGCTTTTCATGTGTTTATTATACCTATCCAGATGTCATTACGTGCTAATATAATCTTATGTTGGTTACCAACATTTTTCGATCGTAAAATACTTGAGCATTATGGATTTACCATTTAACGCCTACAGCCATTGAATGTTGAAACAGTTTCAGGATTAATATTAATGTCTTTATGTATTCATACATGTTGGTATGTACATATACACCTACATATGTATGTTGTATGTATATAAGAATACGTCCATAGAAAAGTTAATTAGATTAATGTATACATATATAAGTATACACCATTTAATTAACTTTAGTGGATGTAAATGCTTCATTTTTATAAAAAAAAAAGCAAACAGTGAGTGATAGGTTTATATAGAATAAAGGAAAACATTTTTTAAATAAAAAAATAACAAAACTATGAAAGATAAAATTACCTTTGGATTATAAAATGTTTAGTTATGTTCAGGTGCATCACCCTGACCAATGTGCTCCTTTTCAGTATTATGAGAAAGCTCCGCCACCTAGAATGCATTGTAACTATTATTGCAGGAACTTTCGATTATTCGACAGGACTATAAGATGAGTTGTATGAACATTTTATGGGAAGTGAAATATTCGCTTATATAGCAAAGAGTACTATGTGAGTTGGTATCAGGATAATACACTACACCATATTATGCTCATCGCTTTAAGAAACTTGATAATTATTCTTGGCACACCTGTAGTAAGAATGCCTTTCAAACTTTGAATGCAGTAATGTTGGCACACTACTGTTTGAAGGTTGAAAGAAGTGGTACAGTAATGGCTACCTAGAGTCTAGGCCCTAGACGGTTTCTGGTAAAAGATTCCTAAAATTTGTCATATACATTTCATTGATCACAAAAATGCATTATAAACAGTAAAATTATTTAAAAGTATGGTTTTTAAAGAAGACATTATTGTAACATCCGCTACTTGTTGTTGCTATCAGTTGTATGTTTATTCAGAAGTCACCTTGTTTTTGTCCAGAGGCCCATTTGTCTCTAGTGATTGAATTACATCAGTTTTTTGGCCAAGGCTCTTCTTTTTTCCTTTACCGATGTTTTTCTTCACAGTTTTACCAGATTTCACTCTCTGAGCGTGAGATCCTGCGTAAGTAGTAATATTTAATTTTGATTTTTCTACGCTTAAGTTATTTAACTTTATTTTTTAATGTGTCAAATTTAACCTTCGGCTTCATTATCTTGTCCGATATCTTCATGAGCGCTGCTGTCATCCCCGTGCATTCCAATATCTTCGGAACGCACAGTTTTTCTGAAAAAAATAAAATTAAATAACATCAAATATTTTGCTAAGATCTGAAAGAATTGGATTATATGCCATGAGACGAACGTCCGTAACAAGGCGGCATTTGTACTCAGCCGCCTTTACCCGCTAGTAAACGCTCAAAGTAAAATATCACTTAAAAACAAAGTGACACTTTACAAATCAATAATCAGACCGGTCCTCACATACGCAAGCCCGTGCTTTGCGCATGCGAATCCAGCGACCATCCATAAGTTACAGGTAATCCAAAACAGGTTCATGCGACGGGCCACGGGAGCACCCTGGTTCGTACGCAACGAGGACCTTCATATAGATTTAAATCT
>DWHU01000692.1:0-16453 GCA_018247975.1 Parides photinus | reverse complement strand
GATCTGTTTTTTCGCTGAGTGAGTGAGGTTTCCGGAGCCCAATCCCCCTCCCCTCCCCATCATTTTCCCTCCTAAAAAGCCGGCAACGCGCCTGTAACTCTCAAGGTGCAGGTGTCCATGAGCGACGGCAGTCACTTACCACCCGGTGACCTTTTAGCTCGTTTGCCTCCCAATCCCATAAAAAAAAAAAAAAAATATCTGTAATAACATGTTAACATTTCCATGTATTTGTTTACATAAACTATTCTACTATCTAGTTTTGTTGATTTGGATCTAGACTGTCGTGCAAATTTATCTTTTTTATTACGGTGTCAATCTACTCGTACATGCAATTGTAATCGAAAAATATTATGGTTTGCTGTTTGAAATAAATTTATTTAATGTAAAGTCCATGTTGCCGAAAATCGTCTAGGCTAGAACCGTCTTAGTTCCTGTTTCTACCGCGAAAGAATAGTGTGCCAACATAACTGTATTGATGATGTTGATGTCCAATGAAATGTTCATACTCACATTTGACTTAAGTACAATAGAGAATAGCGCGAGGCAAAATATTTGCACGAATAACTAATTCCAGCCAACATGGCACGGAGTCGTAGCTTACGCCAGAGAAGACAAACTAGAAACCGTCGCCGTTCAGCCGGCTTATGAGGACGTTGTTTGGATACACCAGGGTTTAACCTGCAGGCGCGTGTGCTCGACAAACCAAACAGAATATTATGTCACTGGTACACGATATTAAAGCAACGGATACTGACCTGATTATACCACCGTACAACGCAAACTCAGGGAATCAGTTACACACACAACTTCCAACCCATACTTGTTATTATTTTATTAAAAATTAAAACATTTACATGTGTTATTAAGTTCTTACGTGGTATTCTGAATTTTTCGTTTTACGGGTTTATTTATTTATTGTATCGGATGTACATATTTTCTAACAGGTCAATGCCTATCAAATAATATTACCCTTACACGGGATGATTAGTAATAGGTATGTTAGCTCATTTAACTACAAACTGAAAGTTGGTATGTACCGAGTTAGGTCTTTTGCCGACACTTGATGATGGAAGTTAGACGCTATCCGAAACAAATAAATACAGAATATTTTATACAATAAACATTACGCAGTTTTTCTGCTTAAAGCGATCTCTTTGCGATAAAGATTAGATGGAAAGAAATATAAGGTCGGCAGGATAATCAAAGCTATTTATAAAAGTTGTAAATAAAAATCAATACACATATTAACTGTAAGTATATTTTGGAACAATAAACAGTACTATTAAGTTTGGTTCTAGGAAAAAATAATTAGAACTTGTTCGTTTAATTGGACGAATAAACACTAAGAAACAGTCTCGATAACAGATATTGGAAGTAACAATAAAACCCTTGCCTACGACCATAACAATGGACCCCGTATTTATTACAAGGAGGCCCAATTAACTAACCCAACAATCACGATTGGATGTATAACTTTCTAAAGAGCGGACTAATTAGAAGAAAAATTCGTTTCCAGTCCAATGTTTGTACAATTAGTGAAACTTTACGTCCGTAAAATTTTACAACTTACGAAACTGTAAAATTCATATTGAACATAAATTTATACCGACATTATCTTAGCCGCGTTCTTAGAACAGTTACTTTGTATGCACTGGTTATAAAGTAAAGCTTGTAACAGATTTAACTTATCGCCGTGTACCTTCAAAGATGCTATCAAGAGCAGCATCCGTCGGGGTTTCAGTAAAATTACTAAAGAACTTTCGAATAATTTTACCATAACTGAGTGGTGGAAAGATTTTAATACGATAGTTTATACAAAACGTCCAATTAAAATGTAAAATAAAGTTTACTAAATGATAAATTTTGATTTAGTAATGCAATTTTTTTGAAGAGCTGTGATAGTAGAGTGGTTTGGGACCTCGGCCTCCGATTCGGAGGTCACAGGATCGATTCCGGCGGGCACCGATGACTTTTCTGAGTTATGTGCGCGCTTCAAGAATTTAAATATCACTGGCTTTATTCGCCAACCCGCACTTGGCCAGCGTGGTGGATTAAGACCAAATACTCTCTATACGGCTATCACGGCTTTCTTCATCTTCGATCTATGTTGTAGTAAAATTATTTAAATAATATAATTTTATTTATATGGAATATTATAAGAACAAATGTGATTTTCAAACATGTTAGTTCTGTTATAAATCGATTTATATAATATACAATAAAATGTACAGATTGTAAATCGATTCCCAGATTATTACTTTGTTGGGCCCATGTATTGAGCGTAGACGGTTGCAATCGCAGCTATTTGCAATACGCAACGTCACTCACACGAGAGATATACAATCGAGTGAACCGTTGTCGATCGGAGTGCTCGTGTTGTCGGAACATACGGACATTAGTGGGAACAATGAAGATACACTACACGCTGGAGGTACGACAACATCGCACCAATACCGCATACCGTGTGGTAGCGGCCATAAACTGACTTACATCAGCGTTTATGTCCGATTAATTATTGAGGCATTCCCGGCGAAGCTTCTCCGTTCGGCATGTCAATGAAAGCAATTACTCTCACTATACATATGCAATGCGGATCGCCTGTAACGCCTATCACTCATCTTACTACGCCATCAATAGAGGAATCCATTTCGAGATGGATTCTGCGCCCCCGTTTGTCAGACTTGACAGTGGCGTCTTGTTACCGTTCAGCGTATAAAGTTTATAGTACTATTAATCTATATAACATATTTTTTGAACAACTGCGAAAACAATACCATACTGTAAAATCTTATAAATGGATTTAGACGTTATAAGAAAATTGATTTTAATTTTCTTTTTACCCTAAATTGTGTAAATCGACAAATAATCGCTGTTGGTACATGTATCTCAGCGGCTCTTCGACGAAGACGTACAATCCCAAACGGTTACTAGTACCGAACACCAAGGAATAAGCTATCTAAATAATATTTTTTTTATTTAGATACAAGTACTATATTATATGATATGAGATTGTCTGGCCGAGTAGCTTAGTAGTGTACCTGCTTACTGAGTAAGACGTCATGGGTCCGATTCCCGCCGCAGACAATATTTTTTCTGAATATGGGTGTTTTTTTATATATGAAATGTATACATTTACAAAAAAATATATTTAAATAGTATATCAACTACATAAGCCATAACACAAGCAAGTATACTTTGCTTACTTTGGGACTAGACAGTGTTGTGTGAATTGTGCAAAGATATTTATTATTTATATATACTCTTACTAAAAATAAAAATGTAATAAAAATTACTTATACTAATAATGAAATTATCTCATGAGTGATTATGAACATAACGTTACACGTCCTGGGGTTCCAGCTTTGTTTCATTTCTTTCACAGATGATGGATTGCTATCCGATAGCGCTGAAGAAAGAAAACACCAATGTATATGGTTTACATAGAAAAATCAACCCTACTGTCACAGCTACCGTCGCATTCCGGACCAAGTTGCTTTGCATTATGCCAAACAATTTCTTTTACAAAGATGTAAACGCCAATCGACGTGTCAGCGGCTGATGGGGAAACTTTTCATTTTGCCAATGTATCGAACCGATGTTGGTCGGGAAAACAATTTTCGTGCTATTTGAAACCTCACATTTAACGTTATCGCGTGGAAACTTCCAGAGTTTTCTCTTTTTCTTGAGTATCATTTTTCATATGTTTACCACGACATGGTGACATAATGGATTGCTAGCATAATGGAATTGCAGCGACGTAACTTACGTCAGGGGTTTTTGCTCCTTTCACGTTATCAAATTCATTATAATAAATTGTAAAGACCTATAATAAGATTTCCTTTTTATTAACATAAAAAATTTCATAAAGCCCAACATTTTTTAACTGGCAATACGAACAGGGACTATGTAAGGTGTACAGTACAGTCTTAGCCATCGTAGTCTTTTTCTATAGGTGAGAATCTTAGTAAAAATATGTAAAAGATACACACATGCAAGTAACTTATTGTCTGTAAAATCAAATATTTTTCATACTGTAGTTCAGAATGAATAATATAAAAGTGCTAAAAGAAAATATTTCTAGCTATTGTTGTGTTAATTAAATTTCTGATGCTTTCACTTTGACCGGTGCAAGCGTGTATATGAACATTCCTTTGTAATTTTTTTTAAATGAAAACCCATTGTCTGGTTCAATTTCAATAGAACGCTTTTGTCCGATTCGACTTCGCAGTTCTTCACAAATCTCAGTTATTTAGTGCTCTTCATATACATCAAACATCTACCATACAAAATATCATAAGGTTTTATCTATCTACCTTTTTTTTTCACTCTTTGGATTTGTATTTGTCGGGAATAAGCAATATCGTATTAAATTTTGCCTCTTTTCATCGGCATAAAAAATACAAAATCTGTTTATGTCCAGCGGAGATATTTAGGTAGAAACATCGTCGGATAGAGTTGTACCGACTTTTTCGAAAAGTCAGTCAAATAAAAATGTTTCTACAAGTTTTTTCGATTGGACTCACCGTTGTTGAGTTTAAATTAAAAACACTTTAGGCATGTTTTTAACATTTTGTTGCGTCTACATCATTCAGATAGCAAAGAGTATCTACATATTTATTAAAATGAAATACTAGGAATTATTTATGATTATTATCTAGCGTAATTCCGTTAATATTAATTAGAAGATAACATTTGGGACCTCTGTTTGCTAAGTCTTCAGTATTTTATTGTACTGATATAATAAAAAGTGTTAATTTAAAATCCTTAATCTGCCTGAATTCCGTGTGGTTACCGGGTTTATCCAGTGTAGTTGCCGAGTTGTAGAATAGCATCGCCCTATATCCTCTAGTGGATGTCCTACCATCCTACTGCGGTGTGGAAGGTAACGGGAACACCACCACATAATCTTTTACCTAGAAAGTCGATATACAACGACCACAACCACTCTGTCAAAAGCGAAACGACTGAGAATAAACATTTTCTTAACAATATTTTAAACTCCGATCTATAGTAATAAATTATATTCACTAAGTCATCTCCGTAGGTAGTTGCGTTGTATTCACAAGGGTTTACAGAGCTCACATTTCCTTTTCAGTGCAATCAAGTTATGGCGGATGATACAAATGAAAAAAAATGTCCGCTATCGATTGTTATTTACACCCGAGCTTTCGGCCAAAAGGTAGGCAGTGTATTCGTATAACCCAAACAGGTCTATTTCGCAATGCTCTTTACATATCATGTACATTTACGCGTATCGACTATGTACAAGCGGCTTAAACTGCAAATGTTTGGTTTGCGTATGAAAATATTACATTTCCAATTAATAGCTCGAAGCGATGACTGGATATGGCTACTATAACATTCACACTTAAACACTAAACACTCATACATGATTTTTATAGAGAAGCCGTGATAGCCGAGTGGTTTGGGACCTCGGCCTCCGATTCGGAGGTCGCTGGATCGAATCCAAGCGCGCACCGACGACTTTTCTGAGTTATGTGCGCTTTAAGAAATTAAATATCACGGGCTTTATCCACCAACCCGCACTTGGCCAGCGTGATGGATTATGGCCAAACACTCTCTCATTATGAGAGAAGGCCTGTGGACTTGTAACTTGAGGAATATATCCTTAACATACGTATAAAAACATTATTAAAGAAATGTTTGGTAGGAAACGTCCTCTATAAATCTGTCCACGTATATGCGGAACACAAAACGTTTACACGCATATTCTAAAAGTCGTGTTAAATTTTTTAACAAAATTTAAACTATACCTGTATTCGGCAGTAAATTAAATTAGCTTAAGCGAACTTTATTCAGCGGCTGTTTTTCACCTGAAACAAACGTAAAAGATTAATAAATTTCATTGCGTTGCTATAACGTAAACAAATTCCATTGTTGTTTAACTATCTAGCGGCAAGAGTTTGCACACAGAATTTTGCCCTATGCACCGCCACAACAACGGACGAACAATAACGTTGAATACAAACGCAAAACAACAAATGGAGTCCGTACGTTTTCATGATTTTTAATACACCACCCGCAACCGAACCGGCTCGGCGATACCATGATGTAATAACTTCACATCGCTGTAGGAACGGGAGCTCCAAAAACACCTGCACAAACAGGAATACAAAACGAACTAAGATATATGAAAACGTATCGTTTGGCTTTGATCACCCTCTTTCAATAATAGAACCGGGGTCGGCCCTTTGTACTTGTACTCGCCCGAGGCAAGACCGCGTACTCTACGTACAGTAATGCGTCCATTTAATTTATCAACATAAAACCTTTTCCACTATAGTTCATTTCGTGGGTTTTAATTTATTTAATGTGATACTGATAGTGGAAATCCACGCTATAGCTACGCTAGTAACTCACCATCACATTTACCGTGTACGTGTACCGTTTCTGTATACAAATTATGAAAAACGACAATTATAATGTAAACTCCTCTCTGTCTTCTAAATATACAACTATGGTAACTACGGATACTACTAAATGTAACAAGAAAAAAAAATACCTAGTGTGCTTATATATATATATCGCTTTTAATTGTGTATAATTTTAATAGTATACCTTACATCGTTAATAAAGGTATGGAGTGCATTAAATAGATTCTATACTTTATTTACAGATTTAATTAGGTAAAGATAATGAGTTACAATTTTTTTATGAGGATAGACCTAAACAAGTGTTTATGAGATTATTACTGGTTGCTGGGGAGTCGGAGCCACGTTTGTGGATTAGCAAGGTCTAACACGAGTAGATAAGCTTGGCTTGGGTACAGTAAACGAGAGACTGATTGGAATCTGGTTGCTTAGTGGAGGCCCATCTTCAGTAGAAGACGTGTATTGACTGATGATTGTCAATTCTAAATAAATCATGTAATAGTGGGTAATATTATGATGTAATCCTATAGTGTTGTGTTTAATTATGAACTTAAATAACCGCTGACGCATGGCGAGGGTTCGCGGCCGCGGCATAGGGGCACGCAAACAAACATCCGCGCGCCCGCTCTTTTTCCGCACTTTGTGTCCGCCGGCAATTACAAACAGTAAGCGAATTTAACACAATATTACGCAATTGGAGCCTTTAGTGTCAACATTCAATAAATTCATGATTTTTGTGTCTTTGGCTTTGTCTACGTCAATTTTGCTTCATCGGCAAAAGAATCCAAACTACATTTTTGTCCAGGGGAGACATTAGGGTGGAAAAAGTCATCGGATCATAGTTGAGATATGTGTCGTTTTTTTTTTTTACAGAAAAATTCGGCAAACAGAAATATTTTCAAACTTTTTCGATTGGACCCACTGTTGAGTTATAATTAAAAAGGCTTTTGACATGTTTTAAACATTTTGTTGTGACTACATCATTCAAATAGCAAAGAGTATCTATGTGTTTATTAAAATTAAATTGTAGGAATTATTTGTTTATAATGCAACGTAATTCAGTTAATATCATTAAGAAAATAACATTTGGGAACTCTGTTTGCCAAGTCTCATGTATTTTATTGTACTGATATAATAAAATCATTAATTTGCCCATTCATTGACTGTTCAAACAGCTGGCATATTGCATATTGGACCAAAGTTCTCCGAGACCGCCAGTTCTTAACAAAAAAAATATTTTATCAATGACTAAAATTCATTAGAGCAAATGACTACCACTCGATATCTACTACCAGCTGTTGACAGGGATTTCATACTCGTACGCTGAAACCAGTGGTCACGGCTCGATCCGGTGCGAAAAAAAATTTTTCCTCAGAACCATCAAACTTTGAAATGAACTCAAGCTTTTCCTAAAGAGATACAAAATGGGCTCCTTCAAAAAGGGCGTGATATGATCTTCGAAGATCATATCACACCCGATGTTTGTGATGGTAATACATGGGCGTCTATAGGCTACGCTCACCGTTAGTAGGATATGTGTTTGTTTGCCATCTCTGTGATATAAAAAAAAGAAGATCCTGTTGATAACATAGTCAGATCAAATACCAAATACTCTACGGAAAAACTTCTAGATGCAGTGAACTCTCTCTGCGTAGATGAGACTATAAAAGATAACGGAACAACTATAGTTACCCCTTTATAACTATGTTGATAGAATATTTATTAGTAGTCCCGTAATTTAAAGTATTTCAAAAATATTTATGATGAGCATACAGTTAACTTCTGACCTTTTGAGGTATATTAACAATAATATGATATCGGTAACAATCAAATTAACTGAACTATGATAACTAAACGCTATCAACAAGTTTACATTTTTTTATTTAACGTATCGGAAATATAGTCGTTTCGATAGCAAAAATTATTCACTCAACTGCTATTTCACAGACAATTTATATTATTTACACATTATTTCACAAAAGATTTGTTTTATTTAGATTTCTACGAAAACTTTTAATCAAAGCAACTCATCGAATAAACTTTCAGATAAATTTTCTAACAACGCAATAAAGTGTGGTTCAATTAAAATCAACCATAGTTGTTGTTTAACAATAAAACATCCTTTCGGCATAAATTATATTTTAACCAAATTATTTATGTTCGATAAAAGAAGTTTTAAATAAGTTACAAATCTTACTTGTTGACTTAGAATAATTAATTTTACGGCCATTATTAATTACTGATTACCTTTTTTAGCTGTAAATATATTTAAAACAGCCCACCACTTCTTCCGTACTCCACCTTAGCATTCCACTGTGCTGGTGACGCTCATCTAGCTCACCTAAACCCCCCGCTGCAAGACCCATAAGAAGGTTCCCTTTTCGCTTACTATGTCTGACCAGGCTAAAGTGCTATGTGCCATCACAACCATGGTTAACAAACATCTTTATGTTAGGTAAGTACGTATGGTAGGTTTAAATAGTTATCGGAAATGAATTGAATGAATGAAATTCTGTATTAAATAAAATTGTATGTTGAACATACAAATATATGTAGTAATATTCATTATAAATTGGTGTTAAGATTATGCATATATAGTAGCTGGATATTATACAAAAGAAACAGATAGGAACAGATCTTCATTGCAAGTTTCTGACCACCATCATTGACCACGACCGAAGGGAGACAGGATATGGCATTTGTTAACATAATCATTATATTATCAGTAATCAGACGTTCACTGCTAGGTATAAACATCACTCAAAGGATCCCCTCTCAAATTGGTTGTGAGCATTTCTTTAGCTATGACAAAATCCACTTTGATCAATTATAAAAATAAGAAAAGCTAATAATGTTAATGTGTGCGGTGCACCCGCGGGCAGGGGCTGGTGCAGATATAAAAGCCTTCACCGTGGACCGCGATGGATAATGCGGTAAGTAAATGGAGTTATCCCTTAATGTTATCATCCAGTCGATCCATCAAAGGTTGCCTCTGGACCATATTAGCATTAACTGACCGCCCGAACAAAGGATTTTAATTTAGTTATCGCACGCTTTGTTACCATATAATTCTTTATTCCATCTTCTCCTTTGATGCGAGGAGCTCATACCATTTACATTTCACAAAGAGATACCCTTAACATATGTTTGTGAATAGTAATTGGGGAAACTCGCTGGTTTATTAAATGTAGAATTTGTAACAATACATTTGTCTACTCCATGTTATAAACGACTCTATGTTTATTAACTTAACATTCTTTACTTTGAATATAACAAAATGGTTATTTTGAATATTTAAGAATGACAATTAAATAAAGTAGTTTTCATATTCTGCTAGTTTTTAAAAGAAAATAAGTAACCTGTATTTAAATTTAAGCTTTATCTTGTAGAAAACCGTACCTTTACAAATGTCTACATATTAATAAACACAGAATGAAAATTTGTAGCTAGAAAAAAGAGTAGATAAATAAATCTTAATTCATTTAAATATAACATAACATAACGCAAAACGTTTAACAGGTCATTTAGCTAATTAGGATATTTTCACAGGACAATATCTGTTATTTTAATATGTTAAAAATCATTAGCAAGTAATTTCTGTTGTAATTAATTTGATAATTACGTGTACTAAATAAACATAATATCACCACAATTTCATTATTATACTGTATAGCTTATTATCAAACGTATTGCTCCTTTAATTACATGAAAAGATTTAAATCACCTTGCAATATAATAATAGTAAACCCACAGGTAATTTATCAAACTGAACAACTTTGAATATCTTTGTCAGAATATCAGCTTTTGTCATTGTAAACACATTATACATTAGCAAAATAAACGCAGGCATTTTTAGAAGCCGCTCAAGTCAAGTTTAAATTAAAGCTAGCTTGTGTCTGAAAATTTGGCAGTATCATAAAAGCCGGCCCAAGACGCTTCTATCCCCTGAAGGCACCCCTACTGAGATTTAATTAACAAGATATGGGGGTCTCTTTTAAACCAACGCAACTTACTTTTAAGAACATCGACGATTAAAATTCAATGAGTCTACAAGATTACGTTATAATGTACTTTTTCCTTATGTTCTAGTGGCAGTTAATCATAAACGTAAAGTAAATAGAGCTATATTTGTTGTAGTTTGGATGTAATATGAAAATTAAACGCGGTACTTAATCGATTCCGTATCTGATTCGGAATTGTATTGTTTTCATTATCCATTTTTGTCCGGGACACCGTTTCCGCTCACGAGCCTCGTAAATTATGAACCGTATGTTTCCCAGCAAGCCCTGAGGCCAAGCTTTAGCTCCGTTAAAACGAATTGAAAACCGGTAATCGAAAGCGCGCAATGGGAGCTACGTCAATATTTTAAATTTAAATATCAAATGGAAATACCAGTTAAATATTTATTTTAAACAACATCCATGTAACATCCATCACTGCAGATTTTAAATAACGTGTCTTGTTTTAAAACTGGAGTGTGTTTTATTTATGTGTTCAGTTGATAATATGTTTGTCAGAGTGGTATTACACAACGGCGTGTTGTGTGTCGTTCCCGAATCGATGGAATGACTCGTATAGATTTCTGTGAAAGTCGAAAGATAAGAGGCGCAAGTTCGCGAGTTTGTTGCCACTTCGACTAAGGGTCCGTAAGGCCCTTCCCGCCATCTGACGGTGTAATTCGTCGGCAAAATTAAAAAAGTAGAACAGGTGGGCCAGTCTAATTAGAATTTTTCGGATTACACTATGTTGCGAATATTGTTGGCACCACCGGTATTTTTTTTTACGAGTTGTATAAAATTACGCAGCTAAGTGTGCGTGGAACGTTAAAAGAGACAAAGCTTTAAAGTCGGGGATTATTTAAAAAGGCAAAAAAAAAGCAGGATTATGATAGTTTCAATGGATTATTATAAAAGTCACGTACCGAAACACGAGAAATTGAAAAGAAGCAATCGATGAACGCGTGCTAGTCAACAGGTGTCGCTGGCGTGGAGCCAGCGCGGGCTCAGTAGTCGCCAGCAAAACTACTCCGCATAAGCCTCCGATTATGTAGCTAGGCCAATTTAACATATTACACTGTAGTGCCCATTAAATTCAATAGTGGGATTGTGCCATGATAACGACAGTGGCCGGACTATTTGCGATCAGTGAGCGACCGCTAGCGCACAGTATATTGCTTTTGTGGCATACTGCACTTTAGCATAAATTTTTATAGTTTCCTCTAATTGTTCTTCGGAGGCTATTTTTTGTTCCTACAACAATTGTTATCGACAATTCTCACAAAATCCTTAACACAGATTTTACTAGAGAAATGTATTTAGGAGCGGCCGTTCTTTCAGCAATGGTCGTCCATTAAAATAGACTAAAATAATGATGATAATGAATTGTGATGTGTTAAGTTATAAATTATCAGTTTTAGTATAATATAATATTTAAGTTTTGTGAAAAATAATACATAGGTAATCAGTTGGTATTATACAAAAAAAAATATAGGCAGTTGGAATAAATTTAACAATATTGTTAGCTCATGCTATCGCTGCTAGGTCTGTGATAATAGACCTTCCGCCAATATTTTGTTAGGTGTATAATATAGCCATATTATAATGTACACTATATACATCAAAGCCTAAATAGATAAATCAAAAAATAGTTATTTATCTCTCTTCCTACCTATTACCCTATATGGTGACGTTGTCAGCATTTTTATAATTGCCTCCTTCTTTATAATTCCCCGTTTCGCTCTGTCCGTGACATCATAAACAAATATCTTTGGACAATTCTTACAACACTGTCTAGTCCCAAAATAACTTAAATACATTTTTTTTTGTAAATATATATAAATCATACATAGAAAATATATGACATACTGCGCCGACCCCAAATAGATTGGAAAATGGGCAGGACGATGATGAATGACATAGAAAATACTCAGCAGACTCGGAACAAATATTGTCCGTGGCGAGAATCGAACCTACGACCTCTCAGTAGGCAGGTACACTACCAATTAAGCTAATGGGCCAGTCATATGAGCTGTAACTTGGCATACACTCATTAACGATTCATAAAACCACTGAGTTGCAGGAATAGATAAGATTAGGAATGAGTACTTAAGAGGAAGTTTAAAAGTGGCACCTGTGGTACAAAAGATGGTAGGAAAACGTCATAAGAAAGTTTTGGGAATGAATGTGTCTGGTTGGAGAGGAAGACGAAGACCGAAAAAATGAGGGATGGATTGTGTGATAGATGATATGTTGTCTAAACAGGGGGAATGATGAGTTAGCGTCTGACAGGAATGCATGGAGAAGATTGACGTACTGCGCCGACCCGGAATAAATTGGGAAATGGCAAGATTTTGATGATGAAAACCAATTATTATATAGTCAATATTTATTGTAAGAAAGTAAAGTAATTACTTCTAAGATTTTTTAAAGTGGTGTAGACTTATAAAAGTGTCTCGAGTGCGATAGCCAGCTGTCGTAGTCACGTAGCCACGTCGTAGCCGCACGGAGGCTCAGTTGGCCGCGCGCCAGCCTACCTGTTGTTAGCGTGTTCTCAGACAAGCGCCTTTTGTTAGGCCTGACTAACTGTTGCATGTTTTTATGTCCCGACCGAGCTTACATGCATTGTTCCAATCTTTCTATTATACTCTTCCCGTTCATTACTGTTTTTCTTAACGCAAAAAGACCGTTGACGTTACACAAAAAGGATACAACGTTTACAGATTATCACAAAGAATTTACATTACATTATCCTGTATTGATTTCTTCTCTTCGCTCAGCTCTTACTGGTTAAAAGTGTGTTTCGTTGCAATGTCTCTCCTCCAAAATTATAAGGAGTAGGAGGTTAAAATTTGCAACTTAGGTAGAGGACAGTGAAACGGTGGTCTAAGTAAAATTTGCTTCAAAATTGTAATTGTAGTTTTTTAATTATTCAAAACGTTTTAATTCACGCGCTGACTGTTTGACAATATATTAGTGGCTCGAGCAATTTTTAATTTAACTGGCATACTATACTAAGAATTCTATATTTACATGAAAACTTTTGATTTCATTGTTTATTTATTTACGATAATTTATATGAAATTGTCACATTAAAATTTATACTTCGCTCAGCCCAACCCGCCATGCACATCGAAGAGGCGGTTCCTAGTGTAAAAGCCTATGTAACTATTTTGGAATTTGAATAAAGTTAAACCTGCTGAATTGTATTATAATCTATTAGCAAATTACGTATAATAATAAATGCTGGCTTTGATTTTAATAATTCAAAACATTTTAATCATAAATTTCGAAACGTTAGTAAATGCGGTAATATTGCGAAAAGCCACAGCGGCAATCATTTGAAACTATCGTATAATTCTAACATAACAGGTAAACCGTCTCATTTACGAACATTTCACTTTATAACGCTCGTATCTTGCTGTTCCCCGCTTTTGTTTCATAGCACTTGCATATAAACAACGACTGCGCTTTTTCTTAGTGATTGCTACTATTACTACTCTTCTTTGACTTAAGCGGAGTCGTCCTCCCTTTTCCTAAACCTTCAAGGAGCTATGTATACAAGTATACTTATAAATATTTAATTCAATGGTTATAGAGGTAAAAGAAAATAAGAACGGTAACATTACTTATTGTCCTTGTTATACTAAGTCGCTTCACTCTTAACAGAGTGGTCTTGGACATTTGAGATGTTTGGGGCATGCCCCACAACTCGTCGTTATTCTAAAACTAAAAATTAAGCAAATGTATTTCAGAGATCTTTATTGAAAACAGGATAACCTTAATTTAATTTTTAATCATTGTTGCCAGAGACCGTCTAAGTAGGTACGACTGTAGCATATTACTGTTCCGGATAGAAGCGTTTTATTGCCCGGGAAATTAATGTGGTAGTGAAACATAAAATGTTTTAAGACATTCATGATTCATGCTGTGTATATCATCATAACTAATGACGTATTGTTATGGGCAGGCGTATTACTTACTATCACGTAAACGTCCAACTCGTCTTGAACGTTCATTGAATTAAAAAAAATATGAATTAAAATCAAACTTATTATTGATAAAAAGTATGTAATAATACACTTGATTATTTCTAAGAGTTAAGAGTTTTCGTAATCGATTTGTTATTTAAATATAAAAATCCTTGTCAGGATTATTCTACAAAGATGTGGCTTAAGTATGTTGTATCCGTTTTCACATGTTTATTAATACTATAAATTACATAAATTATATTCATTTATCAAATTAATGATCCCCTACCCTTATTCGTGTGGCGGCGGGGAATTATTTCAAGTTCTCATTACTTCACGTGTCACGAAGGAGCGCGGGCGGAGTTAAGCGGCCGTATCATTCCGCCGTTTACAAATTTTATTAACCGTACCGGCTTTTGTTCTGCGTTACAAACCTCGTAGACACTGCGACAGTGCGAACCTGTTTATTTACTCTTAACACACACATACTAGGATAAAATTACTAATGTGATCAGTGAAACTTCTAAGTGAACAACTCGCTAATCTTGCCCAATTAAAGCTCAATATACGTTACAGGTCAACGTACACAATCGCTATCATTTACATTTGATTAGTTATTACAACAAATTCTTTATACAATAATAATAATATTTTTTTTAGATTAGCTGCCGGGTTATACGTTACTATTAAATAAAATATTAAAGGTAACACCCGACCATCGTTTCGGCACCGAATGTGTATTTCCACTTCGTCACCACTCATCGAATAAATTATGAAGAAGCCTCGCATCCAGAATTTAATCCGTTTGTATTCGCTAAGACGTATGAGAACCATTAGAGGCATCGAGAATTGTAAAATGTAAGCGACGAGTCCTTATTTATGTATATACATACATACATATATACGAACGACAGTCGTATTATTCAATTACGAATAAAATGGCATCCATTAAATATTAAATTATACAATGGGAAGTATTATTGACAAATCTAAATGACGGATGCGTTGGAGTTGCGATGGAGTTAGGTTTTGATATAAAAAAATAGTATAAATTTTGACAAAGCAACATGATAACTAGGTACATCGTGTTTATAAAATATTATTAAAAATACGATTGTTACATGAACATTGCAACTATTAATGTATTATACTTTCTAGTCTACCTAATTTTTTTGATATGCAAAGCTTTATCATTTACAACTTGTTCAATGACAAACTTGTTTAAGACAATACGAAAATAATTTCAGGTCATCACTTTATCTTCATGGAAGTTTTGAACAAAGTATCTGATATGAATGAAATAAACTAGTAGCTGTCCAAAATTATTTAAAAAATATCTAAAATAGGTAAATCCTGGAACGAGCTGTATTATGTGATAACTAACATCAAATATAATAAAGCTTACTTACATTTCTATCGCCGAACATATTAAGGACAAACACGAAACGGAAAAGTTATCCCGGTCCTTAGTTTTATCGAGAATCTTCGGTAAAGTTTTTAAGGTTTGATTTGTAACTTGAGATGAAATAACAAAGTAACTAGATACGATAAAATGTTATATTTCCGAGGACTTTCATTTATTAACAACTAAACATTGGTTGACAAATTAATAAATAACTTAAGTTATTACATGTATACACACTGTTATATTTTGTTGTAACTGGGAGAATTACTGTGTTGTAATATTTCGTATATCAATATTACAAGCACTATTTAGTGTTGTATAGCTTAACTAATACACCCCCAGTAAAATGTAAAATATAAGTAAATAGTTTTTAATTTTGATTATAAACATTTTTAGTATTTGTTGTTTTCATTTCGAATTTTTAAATATTTAAAATGTTTTCCGTACATACCCCGTTATTTTTCATACAACGGTCTTCTCAGGTGCGTGGCATTATTTTTGCTAACGGGTGGTAGATTTTTTTTATAGCCGTGATAGCCTAGTGGTTACGGACCTCGGCTTCTAAATCGGGGGTCATGGGTTCAAATCCAAGTCCTGCACCAATGACTTTACGAGTTATGTGCGGTTTAGAAATTAAATATCACTGGCTTTCCCAAGGAGGGTTAGCGTCAGGCAGGCGGGCCGGCTGTA
>DWHU01000691.1:0-16453 GCA_018247975.1 Parides photinus | reverse complement strand
TCGGTGCGCGCCGGATTCGATCCCGCGACCTCCGAATCGGAGGCCGAGGTCCCGAACCACTCGGCTATCACGGCTTTATTTATTATTAATTTTAAATTCGAAAAAAGGTCATTGCCATTTACTGAGTAATGCGTCTTAACTTGTTTTTGTTCAGGTTTGAACGGCACGGACTAAAATTGCGCGGCTAGATCGATTAAAAATTTCTAGTTATCCAATATATGATTCTTATATATGTATTCTTCTATTCTTATATTGTTTAAATGCATTGATCTATTTTATAAAGAATTAAAGAAGTGTATAAAGTATGGGAAATATTCCAGGGTATAGAAACCGAGAAATGTCCCAGTATGAAGGTCGCAATGAAACGCAATGAGCCAGTGAGCGTCGAAATCCGCTCTACTCTGGCCGACGGCCTGGCCGTGCCCACTGTAGGATACAACGCCTACCTCACAATCAAGCCTATGATCGACAAGCTGGTAAATTATTGTTTATAATTTGGAATACTATTAGTATTTTTTAAAATATTCCTGAATAATGTTTCGAGTTTTATGATTTTATCAATTTAGGAACAAAAATTCTTTTTTAAAAGTGCTGAAAGAGCCTACCGGAGGGGACACAAATGTTATGACTACGAATGTCATGTTTTGTAAAAATCTCCGTTTACTACAGATTACTGTTAATGAAGATTGGATAGCTCGTGCCATATTACGACTGGTTGAACAGGAAAAGTACGTAGTGGAAGGCGGCGGTGCAGTAGGAGTCGCGGCCATCATGGCCGGCCTTGTACCTGAACTGGCTAATAAGAAGTACGCACTACACAAATTCAGTAGCGAAGAATTTATTTTAGTCAAAACGTGCTTACATTCGTAGTTATAACATATCAACTAAACGTTATGATATTAACTCTCCAAGCCGATACAAAGGCCTCTATTGCTGAAGACAAACTAGGCAATAATAATCACAGTGGCTATCTGTGATGTCAAACATTAGTTAGCATGCAATTTACTGTGGTACTGTTTGACGTGCGCAGCCGCTGGTAATGAGACTTGTGATCTCAAGTCCATGGCAAAGAACTAAATAAATTGCTGTTTAAATCGCCCTCACAGCGATAAATAAATGTACGAGTATAACGATATACACTCAACATCATGTGAACACCCTGATCGTATTCATTGCAAAAAAACTTCAAATAATTTTGAAAATAAGTTATAAATTGTTGTGAATGCTAGTAAAATATAAAAATACAAAAGAACCGGTTATTGTGAACTTGCTTCACTAATGAAATCGTGGCACACAGCAAATTAGTACTTTCAATTCTCTTCTGTATTGGCAAATGTGTTATACCTGTTTGATATTGCGTTCACTGCCTTATGTAAATCACGGAACGAGTAACTGCTATTTGGTTAAAGTATAATGTGGTGGCTACTATCTTACTGATAAATCGTCCAGCTACCTGGTTACTACTACTTCCTTTGTTACGTTCTTTTGCATCAGATTTTTTAAATTTATTGATTTCAAATATTTTTGTAAATTCTTAATACATTGTCCCTTTGATTTATTAATGACTGGCAGCTATTCTATATTACGTGTTTGATTAATGAATTGTTTCACAATCATTTGGTCTTTTAACTTCTACTTTGGCGCTTTTTTGTTCTTCAGACATAGCGTTATTCTTGTTAATGCCATGTGAAATGCGGGAATTTAAATTTTGTATATTCAATAATAACATTTTTATCTTTACTTCTTATCCCATTACAAAATATAAGTAAACTTTATAATTGTATTTACATGAAATTCTAGAGTTGTGTGTATACTGTCCGGTGGAAACATTGATACGACAATTCTGGGACGATGTCTGGAGCGAGGCTTGGCGGCCGAGCGGCGTCTGGTAAAATTCAAGGTGACCGTCAGTGATCGTCCCGGTGGTATCGCAGAACTCTGTAAGCTCATCGCTGCCATAGGCGTTTCTATAAAAGACATCATGCAGGAGAGAGCCTGGGTCTTCGGAGATATTTTTAGTGTTCGGGTAATTTATATTTTACATATACCTACTATTGATTAAGAGTATGACGAATCGTTCAACCTCAGATGAATTTTATTACGGTCCTTAACGATAAAAATTATTTTTCATATAGATTTGATTTTTCAACTAAAACCTAATATTAGTGTTTTGTTTGGTAACCAATCCAATTTAACTTAGGCTCTTCTCGTGCTTAAATCAAGTTGGGACCATAGTCGACAAGCACATTTTCGCCCGTGGTATTAATTTATTCGTATAATATTCGTACATAAGTCACTGAGCCTGTCATATTATTATGTGATAAATGAATTGTCAACTTCTGTCTTTGTTCTTCCAGGTGAAAGTTGTTTGTGAAACTCGAGGTCCCCAACATTTAGAAGAACTGCGATCTGTCATTGCCAACACTTACCGCGAGTGGGATTTTGCGCGGGAATGCGATTTTCCTGATATCCCGCGTAGAAGTAGCACAGACTCCTTAGATAATGTGTCTCATTAGACAAAATCAAATCTCTAAGTACCATGTTATCAACATTGTAACATACTGCCCCGTGGGCAAAACTAGATTAAATTTTTTTTATGAAATGATAATTTTGTTTGAGCGTTTTAAAAACGTTAGATAGTCTATTGGTTACAATAAGCATCATAAAACAAAGTAAACTTTAAAGATAAAATGTGCAATGGAATATCATGAAGAAACTTCTTCCTAAGATTTAAATTTATATTATTGTATAGAATTACTCAAATATGCTATATTTTATCTGCTACTATTAAAAATTAAACGTGTAGTCTGTAAGTACCGCTATGACTTTTTACAATTAAAAATGTAACAATGTAATAATAATTTATTTCAATGAGATATCGTTAAGAGATAATTTTACTCTCTCTAACTTTGTGATTAATGTATGAATCAAAAGAACTATTTGATATATAAATAAATATTGGTTATAATTTACTACAGGTGTAATTAATATATATTTATGTTTCAATCTTTCAGGAGTAGTTGCTCATGTAATATATGTTATAATAAATAATTCATTTCCAAAATTATTTTGTTTTTATTTCCATTATATAAAATATCATACGAATAGAGAACTAAACATAAACCAAATGAGTTATTACGTAACCTGAATAGTTAAAGAGAAAATATCATAATACTTTTCATTCATTTAGTGTCAATATGTTTATGTATTTGCGATAGTTAAGTCATTACAATAACTTTTTTGGCTATTGTAATAGCAAAACGTACACTAACTTAACTTAACTGGTCGCCGCCTTGAGACATAAAATGTGAAGCTCATTACGCCAATTATTTCATTAGCTACAATGTCCTTCAAGCCGGATACACAGTAATGATTGCACAATACTATTTGGTGGCAGAAACAAGAAGTGTACCTACCTAAACAGTCTCCGAAAAACCTGCCACCGCTTATCTTGAAACATCGCAAGGTTTAGTTGCTTTGTTCGTTCCTTTTTCCATTAAAGTTATAATTTTAAGAACGAATCCAGGCGCGTACCATTGACTTTTCTAGTTACGTGCGCTTTAAGAAATTAAATATCACTGGCATTCCCAAGGAGGGTTAGCGTCCGGCAGGCGGCCGGCTGAAAAAACCTTTGCCAATAACCCTAGCGGTGTGTTTAGTACAAACGGAGACTAACACACTGCCCCAACCCCAAGAAAAAGAATTGGGAAAAAAGGATAGAAAAAAAAATCAATGTGTGAATGAAAAGGTAATACAGAAAGTTATTTATAACGTTGAAAAAATGTCTCGTAGTAAATCACGAATTACTTTCAATAATTTTTTAATCTGTCTTTTACTCATTTTATTTTCAGTATTTTTAAGAAAAAACTATTAAGTCACACAATGTCAAGTCTATTAATCAACTTAAGTCAAAATCATGAATTTTTCCTAAAATATTTTTGAATAAGTAGTATATTTCGAGTATGCAAAATTTTTTGTAATTTACTATTACATATTCATTACATTAACATGGAGGTAAGTAACGATATTTGCATGGCTTATTTTGATATGAAAAACCGATAACCATTGTTACTATTACATTAGAAAAAAAACGTCAATACACACTTTTTACTATTGCGTTACTGATAATTATTATTTAATTTCTAAAAGTAACGTACTATGTACGTAATATGGGAATACCGTCTTTATTTTTTTACGTCAATCTTTAATAAAACCTAGCAAGCATAAACAAAAACGAAAATAGATTTTTTATAAACATAATTAATAGATAATAAGAAACATAAAACATACTTAAACTTTAGCCATTGTCAAAATCTGCAACGTATAAATTTTACTTCTTGTATAATTGATAGGACCCAGAATTTGATCAGTTTTGTGACCCGGCAAATCCGAGAAAGATTAGATACGATGATATATTGGCAGCTTCGCGTCGCTGCGTTGGCTCAATTGTCAGAACCCCTTGCGTGGTATAATCTTCTAACTTTTACAAATGTTTAATCTAATAACATTTCTTTAAATCAGATTATCATGGTTTTTCTGGATTCTTTCAGAAAGCACATATGTCTGAATCGCTTGGAATGGAATTATATTTCAAACAAGAAGTATTACAATTTACAGGATGGTAATGGTTCGGCGGTATCTATATAGTTTTCAGATAATTAAAAAAATAATGACATTTGTTTTAATAGTTTCAAGGAAAGGGGTGTTTGCAACACATTGTTACTTCTCACGGATGATCAAAAAAAGAATGGAGTCATTACGGCAAGCACTGGCAACCATGGAATGTCATTAAGCTACCACTCGACGCGTCTGGGTATACCGTGTATAGTGGTGATGCCCACACTCACGCCACTAACCAAGACCACAAAGTGTGCAAAATTTGGGGTTAAACCTTTACTACACGGCGCTAACATAGCTGAGGCTAAATCACACGCTATGGCCCTGGCTAAAGAGAAGAAGATGATGTATGTTAACGGGTACGCATTACAAGAATACGGAAAATTGCTGTAGTAATAAGCTAATTGACTTTTTTTCAAAAATAGTGTTGAATAAAACTGAACCTGGAAAATGTTAAGGTCAGAAATAATGCAGAAATGAGATATCGTCATCATTTTCTAACACTTTGTTTATAAACCTAGACATTACCTATATTCACCAACTGCGGCCTTCGACATTCGTAGTATTTATCACTTCACCTAGTCTTTACAGCTTCATTAATTTTACTAGAAAGACAAATAAAAAATTACATATTTTAAATCATAAACACTATTACATATATTTAAATTTTTATTACAATTTGTATTTATTGGCATAGTATATTAATTTTATCGGATTTTTTTTTTTTATTTTCTTTTTTGTGTAACTAAAACTAGTTCACAAATTGCGGACTTAATGCCTGTAGCAGTAGTGTTTTTGAAAGGATAGTTCTGTTTAAACCAGTGCTTCCCAACGTGGGCGTATGCCCCACATGGAGGCAATTCGATGGTTGGAAGGAGCAACTTGATAATTGACCCGACATGCCTTGGCCCTCTGCGCTTTAGACGTCGGTGTCAAATTTAAACAAAATAAAGTTGTTAAATTATATATTGTTTGTTAAGTATACGATCAAGTTTTTAATTTGAAAAATTATGTATCATGTAATAAAGGACAGGCTTTAGGGACATGAGAGTTTTAGAAAGGCCAAGGTGGGCATGGCACAAAAAAGGTGGGGAAACACTGGTTTAAACTAATAACAATTACATACATTATAAGGACAATAGTACAATAGCACCATTTTTTTAATAAGCGAGAAAAATAAATACCAATATAAAAATAATTTCTTCGTGTCTAAAATATGGGGTTATTGAAAAAATATTTTTAAAAGATAGAAATATATTTATATTAGTGTTACTACTTTGTTATCGAGCTTTAATTGTTTTCTCTTCTTAAGTGGTAATGTAATATACGTCTGTTTTTAGATACGATCATCCAAATGTTGTAGAAGGACAGGGGACAATAGGTATGGAAATCATGGAACAAGTTCCGGATGTTGAGGTAGTAATAGTTCCGGTAGGTGGCGGGAGTCTTATAACCGGCATCGGGGTCTGCTGTAAGCAACTCAAGCCTACTGTACAAATTTACGTGAGTTTACTAACTTCTTCATATTTTTTTTTTATATTTATGTAAATTAATAACTAGTATCGAAATAAAACTATTTTATAAGCCATGATTAGTGAAATATATTATCTATTGGTAATTTTTTTGGAGGGATTTTCGATTTTTACAATTTGTTTCAGGGTGTGGAAACCGATAAAACATGTAGCATGGTTGAGTCGCTGCGAAAGAACGAGCGAATTTTTTTTCCAATCGACTCCACGATAGCTGACGGACTAGCCGTCAATAAAGTCGGAGTAAACACTTTCCATACAATAAAAAGTATTGTAGATAAAATGGTATGATTTTAACATTCGTATTATGTTACCTTACAAAGTTTCAAGTTTTAGTAAAAACATCCAATAGGTACAATTTAATTACGACGTACTTAAATTGGTTTTAAAATTTTTAAATCATTTTGAAGTTTTTAATTGTTCAAAACATTTTTATATTTAAAACTTTTTAAATTTAACAGACTATTGTTATCCTTTATAATCCATTTATGTATTAAATAAAATTATACCACCAAAGGCTAAATCACCACTTGCCATCAGGTGGGATCGTAGCGCTAGCCTAAAATGAAATAAAAAAATTATTTCGAAATGTTTACATTCCTATAATGCATACAATCTTCATATTGGACCAGGTTGTAGTAAAGGAGGACTGGGTTGCCCGGGCAGTGATGCACATTGTCGAAGAGGAACGCCTTGTTGTAGAAGGGGCCGGTGCAGTGGCAGTTGCTGCTATCATGGCTGGCCTCTTTCCTAATTTGAAAGGGAAAAAGTGAGTTTTCTAATTCTCTTTTATGTATTACGTATATCCGTTAGTTTAAAACATTATTTACCTCGCATCAAACAAGATACATTTACTTTAAATTAAGCAAAAAATTTTATATTTTTTTTTCTGTTTTATAATATACAAGTTATATAGAAAACTGCGTAAAACTCAATGAGATACAACATACACTCACATAGCAACGATGCATTTGGTGCAATTTAAAATAAAGTTTATTATTTATTATTATAGTGAACTAGGAATCAAATTCCCGATTTTGAATATCACGGAAATTTTTATTAAGTTATATAATACAAAGTGTAAATTCGGAGTGTTTTTAAACTCTACAGGGTAGCATGTGTACTAAGCGGAGGTAACATAGACACCACAATACTGGCGCGGGCATTAGAACGCGGCATGGCGGCCGAGGGACGGCTGGTCAAGTTTAAAGTTACAATAAGCGACCGTCCCGGCGGCATGGCGGAGGTCTGCAGCCTTATGGCCAACTGCGGTGTTACCCTTCGCGACTGCATCCCCGAGCGCGCCTGGGTTAAGGGAGACGTGTTCAGCGTAGAGGTATAGCTAAAAATAATCCCTTAAATACGCTACCTCAATGTGAAGTAGCCCAACGTAACTCACGGAACAGTCCAATATTTCATTAAATAATTATTTTACTGTGTTATTAGTCATGGCGAACAGGGTTTTCACATAACTGCTACTGATACAAGCTCAATAATAATGTAGAGCTGATCTTTATACAACATCACATAACGCTCATTGCTACTGGATAATTTTTTCTTTTGTGTATTTGTCAAGAAACAAAATAAAAAATGCATTTAAATTATATTATACATATTAAAACAATAACAACATTTCTAACTCTTTCCAAATTTAATGTCGTTAGCCCAATCAATTTACAAACTATTTCATAAATGTAATACAAAAATAAATTAAAATCATAAATAGAACTCTTGCCTGTTGGTAGGCCTTTTTTTTTTGTCTTACGTGGGGGAAAAAACTTCGCATACCTGCCTTCGCGTGGGCAAAGACAGGTTATATCGGACTTGCACCGACTAAAACCCCTACAATGTTCCGTCTTCGTCGCTCTACGGCGGGGCCACGGGAACGCTCTAGCACAATTCCGCGACCTCGCCTGCGCCGGCTGCAACGCGCAGCTCCACCTCCGGGGACGAATCCCCTTCTCCCTCTGCAAGGGCGCGCCGGAACACACAGCGTGCTCTCCTCTCGGCCTCTATTCCACGTTTGGACAACGGATCCCCCCGAATCCGTCACCTAGAGGCTACGGGAACCAAGACAGAGAACTGTCCAGGCTCCCTGCGGCGGATCAGGTATTGGGCTCCGCCGCCAACCAAGTTACGGCTGCAGAGGACAGGGCGAGCGGTGGAACGAATACCGACACGCCTCTCCCCCGCGGCCCCACCGCCGCCGTATCAGCGGTGCGGCACCGGGTAGGCTGTCTGCGCCAGCCTGCCCGGAGCGGCTTCCGCGGGCCAGCACTTACTCCACGGGCCGGCCGGATAGGTTCCTCTTCGTTTCACCATGGGTGACAAAGCCACGGTTACTAAAGCCCCTCCGCCACGACAAGGCGGGAACCTGTTCAGGGGGCAGTTGGTAGCCCTAGTAAGTACTACTGCTAGGCCTATTTGCCGCCAAACAGAAATCTGTAAAGTTACATTGATAAGGAGACTCATGAACACAATGGGGGCAGGGTTTATCATCAACATTGTTATGCACTGGCGTTATTACTAACCATCAGCGAGCTTATCGCTCGTTTCGTCAAATAAAAAAGAGAAATTTCTTAAATAGACCATTAAAAGGAACTTCTGCCAATTGATTTTTTTTTACTTTTCCAGTTGAAAATCATAGCCGAAACAAGAGGATGGGATCATAGTAAGGAGCTGATGGAACTTATAAAAAAACACTACAAAGACTGCTTCTTCCAAGAGCTAGGTGGAGCTTCCGAAAGACCAACAGTGCGCCGGGGTCCGTGCCTTGCACCCAACCCTATCTGTATGCAAAAATAGTTTCCTATACCCCGCCTACACATCCCACGCATGCTCCATATGTTTTGTATAATTTTAGTGTGCAATTAAACGACGGTAACCAATTCCTACATTGTTGTTTTATTATTTGTTTATTAAAAGTAAGTGCTCACCACGACGTGTAGATTATTACTTTTAGTATCTTTTTTTATATATAAAAATTTAAATAAAAAGAATATATTGTAGCAGGAGTAAATAACTTTCTTCAGTGCCTAACTTTGGCTCATATTTTATGACCAAGTATTTACTAATCAGTATTTATTTTCGCACGAGGACACAATCCCCAGTAATAAAATATTTCACTGAACCATTTCAACGTTATATTTATTCACTTGCTGTGGTCGGTATTTTTAATTAGTTCTATATATAACCAACCATTTGTGTAAATTTATTATTAAAGATAATATGATCTATGGACACAGCTAAATTTTTATTGTAAAACCCGTCTTTACGTCATTGTTCAGACGTACCAATTAGTCACTATTATGTAAACTTTGAAAGTAAATTATTTCATAAATAAAACGACAATGCCTAAAATTCGAAAGTATGTTAACGTTACTCCTCAAATTGAGTCCGAACCTTTGGGTGTATCGCCAGGTATTTTAGCTAGAAGAGTGTTTACCAAACGTGTATATCAATGGTGTCCAGTAAGTTTCTTTT
Organism: Parides photinus; assembly: GCA_018247975.1. Taxonomy (NCBI): domain Eukaryota; kingdom Metazoa; phylum Arthropoda; class Insecta; order Lepidoptera; family Papilionidae; genus Parides; species Parides photinus. The sequence goes on along the minus strand of DWHU01000691.1, from coordinate 6,824 downwards.
TTATTAGCACGTTCACGGTACTGCTTCATTTACAACAATTGTTATTTTAGATACGGAATATCGAATTTGACCCATGGTGTGATTTTGAATATCCAAAAACAATTACTTATAATGACATTGCGAAAGCAAATTCTTGCATTAAACGTCAAATTTCATGTACGCCATTAGTGGTAAGTATTTTAAGTTTTTTAGATAAAATTTAAATTGTGGAATAGAAACTGCTTAATCGGCACAGCAGCTAGCAGTTTTCCTCGTGATGTGTAGGTTATTTTTTCCTCGCCGGTTTCGTATGTTTTCATAACTCTTAAATCTTTAATCTTAATAGCATTGCTATGTACGTACTAGTTGTACACTTTAGTATCTACTGCCTCGTGCTTTTATGAAATTTTTCTTGAATTTTAAACTTTTGAAGAGAAATTTTCCTCAGCCTAAACCATATATTTTAACTGTTACACAGCATCTAATACATTGCTTTTGCTCGGTTTTAGATATCTAGGCACAACAGCCATTTTCTCATGGATGTTTATTACAAACTGGAGACATTTCATCCTACAGGAAGGTAATGCTACAACTTTAAAAAATATTTGGATTCGGTTTTTGATGCTTTTTATTTCATTACAAGGATTTTAAAATTTAGTTTCAAGGAGCGAGCTGCTTTTTATGCATTGAAGAAACTTACTCCGGAGCAAAGGACATTTGGTGTTATAACTGCGTCTCTTGGAAACTGGGCAATGGTAAGGTATTAAAATAATCTATCATTTTACTGTTTTACTCCAAATGTGTCTATTTTCCACTTTTTAATTATTAGTACGCATTATTAAAAAATATCTTATGATATACACATCTTTAGGTTTAAATTGCCTTTAAGTGATTATTATAATGGCTTATTAATAATTAAACAGGCCTTAGCATACTGGGGCCAAAAGCTAAATACGCATGTCACCATTGTATTACCGGTCAACGTTCCGAAAAGAATTTACCAAGTCTGTCTTGATTTAAAAGCTACAGTTTTGATTTACGGTACAAATTTGACAGAAGCAAAAAGAAAAGCTTTCACAATCCAAGCTAACACCAAACTAAATTACATAAACGGGTAAGAAAATCGAACCTCTTGTACACACTATTCTTTTTACAGATAAAAAAGTAGACAAACTAATCTTCCAGATTTTCTGGTCAATGTTACTAAAAAAACTATTGATGATTGAAAGAAAATGTAATTTAATATAAACAGATTTTGAGTTTCGTCAAAACAATATTTTCACATAATTTTTGTCTTCTGGAATATTTGTCTAGCAACAAAATGAACTAAGTATCGCATGGTAAAACTAAAAATACTATACAAAATGCTCCAACACACGGCTAGTTAGATTTTGACGAACATGAAATTATTAACATCGACAAAAAATTAATTCTTTAATGTAGTATCTATGTAATGTATACTGGAATATGGTTCGCTGTCTGGGATCAATGTAAGTAGTATACATTATTAAAAGTACAGTTTATATTAGGTACGATCATCCCCATGTGATTGCAGCAGCAGGGACAATTGGTATTGAAATTCTGGAACAGCTGCCGGATACACAAGCGATACTGGTTCCTGTGGGTGGAGGCAGCCTTCTCGCGGGCATTGCAACTGCCGTAAAAAATATAAATCCTGAAATCCTTGTTTATGTAATACGTAAAACTGTAAACGTTAAAATTCGTTACAACTAGTACTACGTAATTTTACTGTAGTGATCTATATTAACCCCGTATGCACCATAAAATAAAATTATTACTTCATTATACATACAGAGCTCTGGTCACGCTCTTTTCATTTTATATTTTTTCTCTTTACCTTGTTATTTAAATGGTTTAGGTACATTTATATTATGTATTATAATGTAGGAATAATATCAATTTAACCAAACCATTTTTCTTAATGAAATATCGGCAAGATTTGCTAGCAAGCTTGTAAATAATAGTAAAATTTAATATTAACGAACAGTCTTGAAGAACATCTTGTCTTTATTCTAAAAGATTTAGGCAAATTTTTTGTAAAGAAAAAGATGACTCGTTGATTTTATCCACAGGGTATAGAATCAAACAAATGTCCTAGTTTCACGAGAGCCTTGGAGAATAATAAACCAACTGAAACATCGTTACAATGGAGCATAGCGACATCATTAGATGTGCCAATAGTTGGCTGCAACGCTTTGCAAACAGCTAGAGACGTTATAGATGATATGGTATATTTACTTTATTGATACACATATTTATAAATTCATGCAAACACGGACGTTGCATTTATTATTCAATATTACATGTGACAAAACATATTAATCGACTCCATTGGCTTCTTCTGATCTCGATAATAAAAGTTAGTAAAACAATTATCAAGTAACAGATTTTTTTCAGATCCGGATTCAAGATGATTGGATAATAAAAGCGTTAGCGCATCTAATCGATAAAGAGAAATTGGTGGTAGAAGGCGCTGGAGCGGTCACTATCGCCGCCCTTATGGCTCTTCCAAGACCCCTTAAAATTTTACAAGAGAAAAAGTATGACTGATAATGTCCGCTGTATTGTACATTTAACTTTTAAAAACAAAGAATCTACGATCTTATTTAGTATTAAATACTACTTACTTTGTCCTTCCCATTTTCCCAATTAATTTCTTGGGGTTGGGGCAGTGTGTCAGTCTCCATCTGTGTTAAACAGACTGCAGGGGTTATTGGCAATGGTTTTTCCAGCCGGCCGCCTGCCTGACGCTAACCATCCTTGGGAATGAGAGTGATATTTAATTTCATAAACCGCACGTAACTAGAAAAGTCATTGGTGCGCCGCCTGGATTCGAACCCACGACCCCCGATTCGGTGGCCGAGGTCCGCAACCACTAGGCTATCACGGCATTTAGTGTTAAATACTGATAGCCCGAAATCGTTCCCACAAAGGTAAATAAAAATTTGTTGAAACTATAATAATTCTGTTCACTGATCAATTTGGTTTTTAATATTTTTTTATCTTTTCTAAGAGTTCTTATATTGATAGCTTTAGTAATAATTATCTCGGATGCTATTTACCTACATTCTACATGTACATTTCTTAAATTGATATTGTTAAATTATATAAGTCGAGGTAGAAAATTACAGTTAAAAAATATTTATTCCGTTTCATAATCTATGTTGGTTGCAGAGTTGTTTGTATTCTCAGTGGAGGTAATTTGGAACCATACTTGTTTCATTCCTTGGAGAGAGCCAAAGTGAACGAAGGTCGATTATTGATTATAAAAGTACGTCTCATTATTATTATATCCACAAAATGCTACATGCAAAATTTTTATTTTTAACATTATTACGTAAAGATTGCAACAATATTTATAAACATTGCAGGCATTACTTCCTAAGGAAGATGTATACACACAACAAAAAATATTAGATTTCATTGCTAATATGGATTGCAATATAATTAAATACGAGGTCGATCAATCATGGATACAAGAACAATACATAAATGACATTAATGTAAGAAATAACCAATTTTGTTAGAGATTTCCTCATTTTATCTTTTGAATCAGACGTCGAACATTGATTTATGAATTAAACCATGAATTTATATTTAGAACGAAAATTACTTCTTGTACTTGCTAGTTGTCTAAAACTTTTCCAAAATTTAAATATAGGCAGAACTAAAGAGAGTTACAATATTTTTGCTACAATGCCATATTGTAACAGCGTCAAGTGAAACGGATGTTAGATTATTTGATAAGTGTAAACAGACTATTAATAATGAAAAGACTTTAAAGATCAGTGTACGTTAATGATAAATTTGTTATTTACTAAAAATGTTACAGATAACGATAAATTGCGAAGCGCATGATCCAAAACATGCGCAAAACGTTACAAAAATTATAAAAAAATTGTTCCCAAACATTTGTGAAGTGCATGTAGAGAGTTCGTGTACTTCAGATACGTGCAAATGTTACTATTGTAAAAAATAAAAGTGTACAAAGTAATTTCGTTTTATTTTCTACATTTGGTTAAAGCCCACGTTATTCAAAATGATATTTTTTTTTTTTACAACCCTCCGGATGTACCCTCTGTTAGGACTCGAGGCCTTCTCTCCTAATAGAGAGAGTTTTGACCTAATCCACCTCGCTAGCCAAGTGCGGGTTGGCGGATAAAGACAGTGATATTTAATTTCTTAAAGCGCACATAACTCCGAATAGTCATCGGTGCGCGCCGGATTCGATCCTGCGACCTCCGATTCGGAGGCCGAGGTCCCAAGCCACTCGGCTATCACCGCTATTATACAGAAACTATCCATGATTATACAGAAACATAATGTTACCACAACACGAATTAAAAGTTCTATTTATCTCAACAGGACCACCGCGGGTATGGATCTTCTTTCACAGGGCAGCCAGCGGGTATAAATTTTACAAAAAAAGAACAAAGTTTTCCTAAAACTTAATGTCTTTAAATAATAGAACTACTGCTTCAGTGATTTTATAAAAGATTTATTCTTTATAATACAGTATGCAGCTAAAATGTATTACAGCGCAAATAATTTTGCTTCTAAGACAATATTCTGTGTTAATAATATAGATCTTATGAACTATTTAACAAAACTAAAAGTTAACTAATACATCCACGATTTTCTTTTTAAAAATACTCTGTCTTAAAAGATGATTGTAATCTCGTGATTTTTTATTCTTTTTAAAACGAGAGACAGCCATAAAGTTTCGTTGCACATTTGGTAGTTTATTATTCTTCTTTAATTGCCGCTTTGACATCTTTCAAGATAGAATCATTATAATGTTTAATAACAAAATTTAAAGTAAACTTTGCCCGAGCAGAACAATTAGCAAACTACAATCAATATGTCATCAAGACGACACGTTAGTTTAATTATTGTACTACATCCTTTAAAAAAAAATTGGACTGTAACTTGAAAGTTAGATTTTAAATCAGTGTAAGCTGAGGATAAAAAGGGCCATAGGCCCGTTCAAATCATTACAAATTAAAATCGCAGACTATTAGACACGCACCTAACCAAATGTTTAAACTAGTGTTTGACTCTGAATATGTTCACGTTGAAATATAATTTAATGAATTCTTGTCTTTGGAATTAGGAAGACTACGATCAGTTTTGTGACCCAGAAAATCCAAAAAAATTAAATTACGAGAATATCGTCAAAGCTGCCGAGAGAGGCAGACAACTAATACCTGTGACACCATGTTATGTGAGCTCTTTTTACAAACAAATTTAATTCAACCTTATATGTATGCTGTAAGAGTATGGCTTTGAATATGTTGTTCGGCTTGGGGCCGATTTAAAACCGCATAAAAGTTTGGTTTGCTAGCTAGATTGTAAAAACTATACCGTGGTAGCTACGACCCATCATGATATTGTAAATTACCCGTCATAAGCATGACTGTGAATATATATATATATATATGATCCAGAGTATTTTGGATGAAAATTGGGCTATAAATATCATTGTCACTTAACATCAAGTGAAAAAGGTCATGTGTTAGCGCTAAGTCTATAACTCGGATCATAATATTACTGGATATTATTGCATAATATAAGTTTTTTTTTTTAATTTCATTTAAAATATTGTTATTAAAAGTGTACAAAATACAGGAAATGTGAAATTGAAAATGTTTCAAGCACATCATGATATAATTTGTTAAAATTGATAATGTATTTATGTGCAACAATACTCTTAACAATTTGTGTTTAAAAAGGTGTGGCTCTTGGCTTTTCCTTTGCATTTTTCTTCTAATTCAGTTTCCTTTTTTATCCGTAATTTCTTTCAACAGCTAGCTCAAACGCGTCATGATTTTGCAATAAATTTCTATTATAAGATGGAGGTTGTTCTTAAAACAGGAAGGTACGTCAATAAAAATATAATTCTTTACCAACTTTTTGATTTACTGCTGTAAGTGCTGTAAACCGTCTAGACCAGTGTTTCCCAACGCAGGGCACTTCAAAGGTTAAGGGTGGTAATACACAAACAGGGTACAAATCCCACGTAACCATGTCTTCTCCTCCCTACCAAGATCAGGGTATTTTAGAAAATTTCTTTCTGTTAAAAAAGAGGGACTATGAGACAATACCGTGTTTATCATCCTTATTAGCATATTGTCTTTGAACTCTCTTGTTTCACATAATAATTATACAATGGTACCTAAATGTACCACACTGTTATGTTACACTGTTATGTGTTCATATTATGTGAAGGTAATAGTAATGTGCAGTTACGTGTTTGAACATTTTACCCACAGTAGCACAGAGTAACCGTATCTTCATAACTTTGAATTAGGCTGTTTGAACTATATTTACAACAATTACAGATTTATTTGAATTTTAAACTATTTGTTATTTCTGTAAATAAAAACTAACAAAAACGAAACAAATTTTATTTCAATACAGCTTTAAAGAAAGAGGAGGCTTAAACGTATTACAATCGTTGCACCGAGATAAAAAGAAAACCGGAGTAGTTTTAGCTTCACTTGGCAATCAGGCAATGGGTATATGCTACTATGGACACGTGTTGAATATTCCTGTAATTGTTGTGATGCCCGTAAACGTGAGCCTTATAAAACTACAGATGTGTAAAAATTTTGGTGCTAAAGTTATTGTAGAGGGTAATGACTTGCAAGAAGCACAAAAACACGCTCGGACTATAGCGAGAGACAAAGGACTTGTCTATATTAACGGGTAAGCAACTTTGAACTTTGCATATAACACAACACAAATACTAAAGTATAGAACACATGTATTAGTAGTAACTAAACAAACGTCACAGTAAACAATAAAATAGTTAATATATATAT
>DWHU01000690.1:0-16454 GCA_018247975.1 Parides photinus | reverse complement strand
TATGTTATTCATATTATTGTGTAGCGTTTTCTATATATACAGACTATTGTATCGTTAAGTGACGTTGACATTGGCCTATCTGATCGTCTGTTGTGAAATTGGCAATTAATATTCAGACAGATTACATTGAGGCACACTGATCGGTCACCTTGCATCAAATTATGCGAATGTTTCAAGTTTGTTTAATCCGCCTTTATAAATATTAAAGCAAATAGTTGATTACAAGATTGTTATTTCTAATAAAAGTAGACTAGAACACATAAGAATGTTAAATTTTATGGACACTTAAAATCACTGGTTTACATTTTATTAACATCTACATTTCATCATCAATACGCTCTTTCAAGGAATTGGGAGTGAAAATGTGCTTTTCAAGCATCTCCGGAGGGTTATTGTCATTCTCTATTACAAGCTTAAATTTTGCTAATAAAAGAAAAATTCTATTATCCAGACACCCTCGACACATTTCCTTCTTTTGTATAATCAACAAAAACAATTTGATAAACGACACGACTGCTGTAAATTTGTAAATCATCACTTCTATATTTCATGTCATATTTTGCAAATGTTTAATATTATATTTAAATGTGTATACTGAGAATGAATGTAATGTAATTAATGAATATAATGAAAATGTGTACATATACATACTATTATTAGTATTTTCTGTATTAAATCACATAATTTTTAAGAATATCAGTTATTCATGTTATTTTATAATATGTCAACTAGAATGTTTAAATTATTTCAATGTCGTAACAATCACCTTTACCAAAAATATTTCTTTAAATACCCCGTGCAGTTTTTATTTGAGATGTACCTTTTGTTTTAAAGAATCAAAATAACCTCCGTTATAAGTTAAGTGACTCGTTAGTCTGCTGCTACATAAAAAGTAATCATAATTTAACCATATTGCTGTACACAACTGTACTCTCTGATCTGATAAAACTGTCGACAAATGAAATGTCTTTTTGTATTCAAACATTACTTATTACATTCCGTTTGTTTTATTAATGATGTTGAAGTAAGGTGTCACCAGAAAACAACTACATAATAATCGTAAATGAAATTCTTGTTTGTAAAACTTGTAGACAATATGCTTTTACAGTAATGAAGAGTAAATTATAAAAACATCGTATTATAATATATTCATTAATGAAGAAGTTTATATTATTGTAAGTGTTTTGATATTACAGCATTTCATAAATTTCTTTCAACTAGGCAACGGTTGATGAAATGTCGTTCCGCAATGTGCCTCTCAATAATTACGTAAAAGAAATATGTAATTCATCTGTCGACAATATATCCAAAATATATATATTTTTAGAATCTATCATTGGAATCAACCGGTTATTATTAATTTTGAATGTGAAGGCAATATATAAAATAGCTCTCCTGGGATGTTCGGTTATGATAAACAGTATTACGTTATATTTGGTGTTAACCGAAAATCCTGAAAATCTATCAAATATTGTACTAATTTGCAACTGTTTGCAATATTTATTATGTAGTATTTTGGCTGTTATATTTTGTGGTAGTTTAAAAAAATTATATAAAGATTTGTTTGAATATGATAAAGAAATCAAATCAAAATACAGATTAGATTTGGTTTCTAAGAATAATTTTATTCAATTATTTATAAAATCTTCTTTTATTACCACTCTTTATATAGCGTCTCACAAAATTGAAGGGATGAAAAAATTATCTTTTGCAATGATACCGATATACTTTAGTAACACGATTGAGCTTCATTATTACAGACATCTTTTTAATCTGTTCGCAACGAGGATTGAGTCGATAAGGCTTTTACTATCTTCTTTGCCTGTGAATAATGAAGTGAATTCTTATTTTGATGATGAAACTTTTATATGCCGACGGAATAAAAGTTATAAGACACTAGATCGTAATTTGGAGGTTAAACTACAAAGTTTGTTGCTTTTGTATTATAAGATAATAAAAATGTATGATGTTTTCAATAAAGCAATAAAGTGGCAGGTATTTTAAAATTCTAAAGAGATATGTAATTATCGTTTATTTTAAATAATTAAACGTTTTCTATCTGTTATTTCAGTTGTTGATAATTTTCACTACAACATTTTTGACTGTTTTGGGGATGGCGTATCATTCAGCCTTAGGCTTTATAGATAATAATGTAAGTCATTGAAGTTTTTAGTTATCAATGGAACTAAGGATGTTAATGGAAAATTACTTTCAGTATACCTGGAAATATGCAATACCTGAGATAGGGTTGATTGCTGTACGTATGTTACCTTTGTTTGAGTGCTGCGCGGGCGGTGACAAAATTAGTGACGAGGTCTTGGATCTTCGCTTTTCTCTTTCTACAAGATTATATAAGAACATGTTTGGTAATAAAGTTATTTACATGTTATTAGGGTATTTAAGGTACGAAATATTATGAAAGTTTGAAGGATTTACTTGTGCTAAGTATCTATAGCCGGAGGCTTTCTCGAATATGAATAAACGTATCAATCTTGCATAAGAAAAGAATAAACAGTAATTCAAATGTGATAATATTACCTTAAATTACAGATACGAATAATCGCAGGTTCGCCAGTTCACTTCTGGCGGTGATTGGAGCTCGTGGATTATCTTTCTCTGTGTTCCGCATGATAGAAGTGAATTCATCGTTACCATTCAAGCTTTTGGTGTTGGTACTTACATATCTCTTAATCCTTCTGCAGTTTAACAAAGTTGTCAATTTGGATCACAAAGATGTCTAAAAATGTATATATTAATAAATCTCACTGTAATATGAACCTTGTTTATTAAAAATAAAGATTTCCTCCGTTTACGTTTGTTCATTTCTGTTCTAAACATAATCATCCATTAAGTAAGATTTTTTTAATCGAACGAATACGTGATAAACTTCCTCTAATTATACGAGTATCTTTCGGCATATGAAGCCTTCAGAATCATTTAATTTATGCAGATAAAATGTAGAGGAATGCTCTGCCGGTATCTATTTCTATTTTATTATGACTTAAAATACGAAGAGCCTTAAATAGACTTATAACGAGATTCGTCCATCTTGTATTCTACAAGTCAAGTGTTAGGTTATAGATACATTTTTGTACACTAAATAACTGTACGTAAATATCTCAAGAACTGAATGAGAATCTGTTTTAAAGACTTAGTTGTGTTTAGTATAAATGTAAGACAATTAATGCTGGCTCAGTTATCCTTGTGTGTGGTGATTGTTGACTATTAATTATTCTGAACACACATAATAGGAATTTTTCTCCCCTCATTACTAAGATGTTGTGTATAAATACAAGTATAGATATATGTGTATATATAACATAATTGCAGAACCACCAAAGTCCCATACATTACAATTTATAAAGATAAAGTATAAATATATAGAGTATAAAGTCATTTTTAATTCAAGAACCGGTTGCTTTTATCATAATGAACGAGACTACTTAACGACTTCATGTTGTCGATCAAATGATTGTATTTTTTGATAATGTAATTAAAGTAAACATAAGTAATAAGTTGTTGGAAACATTTGTTTGTTCGACTTTGTTACGTACGAACCACTTTCTGAGTCATGTCTTATCAAGAGAGTCTTGTCAATAATTATATAGAAAAAACATACGAGTCATCTGTCGATATAATAACAAAAATATACATTTTTGTATCAATGACGGTAGGAATTAACAGGTTACCCATAGTTTTAAAATTTAAAGGCATATATAACTTATTATTTGTAGGATATGCGTTGTTGGTAAATAGTATCGTTTTTTATTTTGTCTTGAGTGAAAAACCAGAACACTCCACTAATTTCGTGATTATTTTGGTTTTAATTCAGTACTTAACGTGTTCATTAGCCGCTATAGTATTTTGTGAAAAATTAAAAAAATTTTATGAACAGTTACGTGATTTTGACAAAGCAATTGAATCCAAATGTTTGATTAATTTTGTACCTAAAAGTAGTTTTGTAAAAGCTATTATAATGATAATTTATCATACCGTTGTTATTTCGTTAACGCATATTATAGAAGAGATGAAAGAATTGTCACTGCCAATGCTGCCAATAGATTATAATTACATATTACAATTATACTACTTCGCCCATCTTTTTATGCTGTTAGAAATTAGGTTAAAGTCTATCAGAATTTTACTGTTATCTTCATTTAAGAATGATGTTTTGATTTTTGAAAATGAATCAATTAACACCGCCGACAAGAATATTTTTAAATTATTAGATGTTAATACAAAGGTTGAAATAAGAAGATTATTACTTTTGTATAAGAAGTTAATAGGAATATACGACTGTCTTTATATCGCAATTAAGTGGCAGGTAATACTATAAACTTAGTTAAATAACCATTTTAAATTGCTTTAATAATATCACAGTTTTTTTTACGATTTATAACTGTTTTTATAATTGTTCTAACATTTTGTCATTGGTTTTTGTTTTAGTTATTATTTTTTCTGACCTCGTCATTTATTACTATCTTGGGAATGTCCTATCACACCGCAATGAGTTTGATTGTAAATAATGTAAGTATGGTGTTACTAGCCACAAAAGTTGTACTATGATAAAGCTATAATAATGCAATTTTGGTAATATTTTCCATTTTAGTTTTCCTGGTATAACGCAATACCTGACATAGGGCTGATTATCTTAAGTGTGGTGCCTTTGATAGAGCCTTGCACGTGCGGAGAAAAATTGCGGAACGAGGTCTTAGCTTTTCGCACTTGTCTATATTCTAGAATTTACAACAACGTTTTTGGTAATAAAATACATTTAATTATTACACTATAATTTAACATCAAATTCGATCCGATAGAATAAGGTGTATAAATTCTCATAATTATTCCATTATTACAGTATGTATGCAAATATTTTTTTTTTGTGTTCCCCAACATGTACACAACAGTAAGTAGTGTCTGCTAGGTTTGGAAATGAATGTTTTTAATAGCATAAATTACCCTTTCAAAATGTATATTTCAGAAGTTATTAGATCGTTGTACCGAGAGTGATCGTGGCCAAGCGCTAGTCTATATAGTATAAAAAAAAAGAGAGTCAAACTAATATCTTTAGCGAGTTAATTCATGAGAATTAAAGAATATATAGAGATCTTTATGAAATTTGAATTGTTTTTAAAACCGTTATTGATTTTTTTTCAGACAAGACTAATCGCAGGTTTGCCAATTTACTATTGGCGTTGACAAATATTCGAAGTTTCACGTTCTCGCTGTTTCGCATGATCGAAGTGAATTTATCACTGCCATTTAAGTATTTGGGGTTATTAGTGTCGTATCTTGTAATCCTATTGCAATTTAAAAAAGTTATTAATTTAAATAGTCATGATTTTTAATTTTCTTTGAGTGTTTTGTTTCATTTTTCAGTTTTGTTCAGGATTTAAATTGATCGATTGGTTATCTGCTTAGCTTATGTGTTGTTGTTACATCCTTTTAAATTTTTCTGTTTTTATACCCTTGTTGTGTGTAAAAGCTTGAGTATAAAGAGCTCTGTGAACTACTACTCACTTATGTAAAGTTGTTTACTTGGCAATATATTAATGATTACAATTAAAACAAGGGATACATTTGCTGATACTATACAATATACAATTTATTTCATAATTAAAAATAGTGTTACATATATATACATATCTATAGATTACTTAACTAATAAAAAGTAGCAATATGGGCTCTACAAGTTTTAATGATTGTGTACAAAATAAGTCTATAAAATTTGTAAAAGCGAAGTGCAAATTTTTCCCACCTTTGTAGTGTTTATATATAGTGTGTTACAGTTTAGATGATAATGTGGATATCATGTTAATTATAATGTCGAAGGTTTTTGCTTAATATTGTATTTTATTACAATCGTTTATTACAGACACACTTAACTTAACTTTCTGTTAGCATTCTGAATTTATTGTGAATTTCTAAAGTATAGTTTAAATGTAGCAGTGTAAGTATAAATTTATCTGAAAGGTTTAGATATACAAAATTTGTGAATATAAAAATTCAAGATTTTAGCAGCAACTGTCAGCAAAACAAAGAAATTATCTTTGTCTGTAATAAGCTTAACTTGTATTTATTTCAAATAATATTACCTGTATGGCAGTAATTTTTAAAGTGTGTTTACTCTGTACACTGGCTTTTTAATATTTTCCAATATATTGATTTCTAGATAGTGCTAGAAAAATTCAAGACTCTTGTCGTAATTACTGTATCCTTTTATTACGTTTGTTTATACTTTATATTACATGTAATTTCGTATGTAATACAATATTTAACGATCGTTTTTACACAGATTCCTATAACTTGCTGGTAATAAATACTTATTACTGTATTCAGTAATATAAAACAGAACATGGGCGTACCATTATAAGCTTTATTTATTCACCAAAAGCTATAAAAGGTGTATAAAATAAAGCTACAATTTAATAATATTTTTTTAAATGTTCGTTAACATATCGTCGCATTAAAAGTTGCATGTTTAATGTCATATTTAAAGCAAAATAAAATTTTGTGTTTCTATAGGCAGGAATGTCCTTTGATGCGGTTACTTTGACACACTGACATGTTAAATTTAAGTTAAATTTATTTGAATTTTGACATTAAAACGCTAACGAAATTATGTTATGATTGAAATGGAAGCATACAACTTTTTAAAGCGAGTTTTAAAGTAATCAAGCGAAAAGATAGCACTGACATTTTACGTATTACTTGTAAAATAATGATTATGATTTTTCATTGATTTGTATCTTATACGTTGTGTCTGAGCATAGTGGCCGAATTATGTCTCGAATTAAACCAAAACTTGTATTTATTACACTTTTGTGATATAAAATTTATAAGATTTGATCAGTTCAACCAGTCGCTATCATAATTGTTAGCAGTGAAGTGATTTATCAATATGGTTTCAGCTCATTGACCCTTCAATACACGTCTCCCTAATTTTAGAAAATTTTGTCATTATCATCTTGTAATAACAAATTATTGGAAAGGCTTCATATCCCCCTATATTATTTTTTACTTACTCAGTAGCTTTTACTCAAAGCTAAGTTTGTGCTATAATTCGTTAGAAGCTACCTATATTCAACATTGAATTCCATCGGATAAGATGATTATAATGACGAATATAGAATGACGGCTAGGATGTTGTTAGCCTTTTCCATGTACATAGCATATTTATACACCTCTAAAATATACCGAAATCTAATTAAACCTATTTGCCTATAGTTAAATATTGACGTTGATATATAAATCAATAAATAAGAATGTGTAAAATCCATGTATGTATTATTATTATTATATAAAATAAGCCCAAAAATGTATTTTGTTTTGAAACAGAGAATAAACAAAGTTTTAAATAATGGCAGCCGCTTTTTGCTTAATACATCTTTCTAGATTTTCACTCTAGAGAAAAACTTTGACAAATGTATTTAAATTTATACAGAGGAGAGATGAAATTTCTATATAATATGCACATATACAGTGTGGACCAGACGCAGTAGCTTTGTAAGAACATACTAATAGGGTGTTTAAATGTTATCTGCAGTTTCCAGTTGGCTTATCAAGCTAATGTCTTAAATCAAATTATTCATTTAGCTTGCGTTTTAACTATTGCAGGTTAAGAAATTTTTGAAGATATTATTAATTAATGAATGAATGTATAACCAAAAATTATATATTTTAATTAAAATTTAATATTTTGTAGTATTCAAAATTAATAAGTTGGTTTTGTGCATAACTTATTGTATTTGAATTTATTATAAGATTAAAATGGACGTTTCAAAACTGCGAGTGGGTAATTTTGAAATAGAGTACGATTCATTTGCATTGGAAATAGCTGACATCACAACACAAGGCAATTTCGAAACGGAATTTTGTCATGCAAAATATAGTTTTAAAGGCAAAAATTATTCAATTATTTCCTCTTATTGTATTTTGTTTTTATAATAGACAACAAGCGGTATCAAGTTTATGTGAAAAGTGTGCACGTCCGGCATTTTGGTCTCTGTAGTTAAGATACAGTAGGGCTTTACAAATTAAAAACAAATATGTGCAACTATTTGTTTCTGCTTAGTTCCAGTAATAGCCAGTATTAAAATTTTTTCTTCAGTATGGGTGAATATCTTCTACCCATTGTCGGTAGCAAAAGACACTCAAGAACGAAATCAGTGTTAAGTATGATTTGTAACCCACCACCATTAGACAAATTTTGATAGAACCGAATTGTAAATTATAAAATGTTTCTGCTCATAAAGAAATTAATTTTAAGAATGTCATTTTATTTACTATTATAATACCTTACTTAGTAATACATCACTGCATAAATATCCTTTGGTGATACTCAATTTGCATGAGATTTAAATGAGACAAAAGAAAAACCCTTAACTGATGGAAAATTGTAAATCAAATAACTTGCGACATCAGAGTCATTCAATTAAACCTCAAAGTCGGAGCTCAACAAAGTTAACAACGAATGAATAGGAAAGTCCCTGTTTTTGATCGTCATTATTGTCGTTCCTTGGTTTTAATGAACGTTTATAATAGAAGCAATTATTTGTTAATGTAGTTAATGAGGTAATATTAAACGAAATGAATAATTCTATTTACATTATATTCCTGCAAACGTAGTATCACGCCTCGTTTATTGTGAAATAACAATAAAAACATTTACGCCTGGATCTTCTAATATACCTGATTTACGAATATTAGTTATAATTAAATTATTAACTTAAACGCATGTTTATATTGTCTTATTTTACGTGCGGAAATTCTATCTTTGGTGTATATTTTAGTTCTCATAAGTTATTAAACCTTAAAGCTAGAGTTCTGTTATTCTGAACATAACATTGCTGTAAAATGATAGGTAGTCAGCTTGTAAAACTTTATCATTTACTAAACTTCATAACATACAGCCCTGGAATCAAAATATGGACTGCTGTTACAAGACCAGAGCTCAGCCGCTGCGTCAAAGAGGCAGTTGAATCATACAAACCTATATAAAAATGTTGTTACCTAATACGTTTTTGTTATAAATGAAAGAAATAAACATTAAAGCAAATGTGAATGCCATTGTGGGTCAAAACAGTGTCATGGCACATTGATCGTATAAATTTGTAATAAATTTGACTATGTGCCGAAAGTTATCCTATTCAGTACAGATGTTCTGATCGTAAAACGAGCACTTCCGCTTTATATTTCAGAATAAACTTCTATAAGTGGATCAATTGGTTTTTATTTTCTACCAGATGGAATTACAGTATATACACTTCAACGACGTTCACGAATTTAATGATTTTGTAAAAGTCTCCAAAGGGATTAACTTACAATAAAGTAGTATTTTTATCTTTTATTGGATTCTACTAAACATATTTCTAATATTTATATACTCAGATATATACACGTAAATTAAGAAAACATTAGTTTCGTTATTATAAATTCAGAAATTATTACTTTATTTTCTTACCTCTTGAAGTTTTTATTTAAAGCTTTAGTCTATAATGGTGTAAATAGAAGAAAGATATACCAAGCATCAGTGTAAAGTACTTTTCTGAGTACAACATACGTCTTACGGATATTTTGTAGCTGTGAAACTATATGTGCAACTGTATATGCACAGTTATAGTTCTATAAATTTGGTTCACGTTTTTCTCATTGTGTTACACCCAACAACCGCGGTTTACGAACCTGCACGTACGCTGCCCGCCATTATACGGAACCATTCACTGCGAAATATCAGACTGTTTCGGAATTAATTGACATATGCTTGAAAACTCTTTATTCTGCTTCCCATAAAGTATGATTGTGCACAGATTAAACACTTTTTATATTAAAATATAGTGTTGAACTGTAAACGGTAACGCTCCGACGCAATTCATAAAATTTCTCATAATTTACTATTGTGTATACAAAATGTATAATATTTTGTCTCCTTTTAATAGAGTTTATATTAATGTCTGTTCATTTATAACTCTTTGTGTATATACATAAATCCAGCACACCCTTGTTGTAAGCTCAATTCATTATGTTCGTTTACTGTTTGTCTGGAAACAATCTCTTTGTGTGGCTTTTGCTATAATTATTATTTCCTTTATATATTTCTTGTGTTATGTGCAAACAAAGAATTACGATATACACTTCCATCGATTAAAATTTATAATTATTATGTTTTAGGTCTGAAATGAAGCCATGATAGCCGAGTGGTTTGGGACCTCGACCTCCGATTCGATGGTCGCGGGATCGAATCCGGCGCGCACCGATGACTTTTCTAAATTATGTGAGTGTTTAGTTGAGTTATCTATATTTACTTTATCGCAAGGCTATAAAGTATGCTTGTTAATGGGAAAATTATTACAACATTTTTAAGAATACCATGTGAATGAATATAAAATACATGTAATAGATAAAAAATATTGTTAATATTATATGACTATAATATACTACATAATCGCTATAAAATGTTCTACGTTGTTTTGGTCTTAGTAAATGAAAATAATATTACATATCATCTGAGAGTTTTATTATCATTTCTTGGTGTATTCCACTTAAAATGAGTAATGTCGATAACTTTGTTCTGCATGAATTCATCGTTCTGTAAATATCTGAATATCTCTATAGTTTAAGTGTAATTATCCAATATTATTAATTTGCATGAAATGGCTTCAAATGTTACAAACGCTGAAATATCTGTTGCCGATAAAATAGCTATGCCGTCTATGTTATAACATTATTCACAATTACCTTTGGGTAATTTTAATGGAACTTCGTATTAATATTGAATACAGTGTTAAAAATCATTAAAGACTTACTGTGCTGTACTTACACTAATAAATTGTTGATAAACGCTGTTTCAAAAGCAATCTGAAAAGTAAAATAAATGCAATATATTTCGTTTGATAACGCGTAGCTTACCGTTTGCCTTTGCTTGTTAGATATCCTTCTAAATGTTGCCCACGACTCCCCAGCCACAGACTTTGAAATTGGATTTTCCGACAACGTTAACGAGTCGGGCTAAGCTCACAATTGCCTTCTGTATTGTGAGTATGCATAATTTATTTCACATTGCCTTAAAAATAATAAAAATCAACTCATCAGAACTTATTCTACACATGTCTATGGTGTGCGTCGATTTTAAAACTATACAATGGATGTACTAAGAAAATAATGGCTTAGAATCTGTGGAAAGCCATTAAAAAATTACTCGTACATACAACTTAGCTTCTTATAAAAACTAAATGTTACAAAAACCATAATATTGTAATATACATATTTCTGCTCAGAACGACATTTTTTTATCTCTAAGCTCGTGAATTCCGGATCCGAAAACCTAGAGGGCGATGAAGCTGTAAACGTACTCAATAACGGAAATTTTATCGAAATAAAAATTTCAATAGATCATATAAATAGATCTATATATAGAATATAGAATAACTATCTATATCAAGCCAGAATTTTACTGCCTATATTTAGAATGCATAGGTACTATAACAAAATACTAAATAGTATTTTAGTTTTACTATTGCTCAAAATTTAAAATACATGTAAAAAGAACATTACTCATAAAGGTTTATTATTCCTTAAAACAATATATTGTTGATATATTTACAACCAAGCTGTTTAGCTTGGTTGTAAATATTTTTAATAGTAATTTTTTTTTCTCTATAAAGCTTTGTTTATTTCTGACTGAAATTCTGAATTGTATTAAATTTCCTGACGTGCGAAAGTGTTCTTTTATACCTACTTGCTGAAATATGATTTGATTTAGTTGATCTATTTGTTCTGTATGTAAAGAATAAAATAAAATAACAAGATATAATATAATAAAAATATATAAACAGAATAGTATATATTTAAACTAAATTTAATCTGTACATACAGAAGCTTTGATGTTTGAAGTTTAAAATAATTTGTATATTTTTACGCATAGTTAATGGATAGTTTATTTCCTTATAATAAATTTGGCTCACATTTTCAGTTATTTTTTAGACTCTTATAATAAAAGTATTTTTCATATTCAGTTACATTTTATTGTGTAATACTGAGGGTGTTTTTGTTACGTGAATCTTTAGGTACGGGGTCACGTTCCTGGGGGACCCTTTTGATGTAATTCTTTGAGTCATGATAAATTATATTTTTAGAGTTTATGTTATACAACATATAATATATTTGTGCTTCACTACCCATTTCTAGTTCGATACTGATATGGAATTTGTGTGGAGACAGGGTTTTAACGAGCTAGCTTGACTAGCTATCACCCTCATTTTGTCAATCTATCCCCATAATAGCAGAGTCATGATTCGTACATCAATTTATAATAGTCAGAATATTCCAGGCAAGCACTTTTCACTTAACATTATAGTTACGTAACATGTATTTGAGTTTAAATATAAGCACAGCCAATATCGTGTTTTATGTGTTTTTTTTGTTTAACAAAACCTTTTATAGCTAACTAATTTGAACATGTGACGTATTTATACATAAAAAGAATCCAGGATACGAAAAACTTTCTAGAATTTCTTACAGTTACAATACCTTTAAAAATACATTAATTTAATACAATATTACATAAAACTACATGTTTCATGAAAATAATATAAATATTCATATTTGAATGCATGCAAAGCCGTCAACATGTTAGAAAAAAATAACGCTTCAGTGGATTTTGCAGCAGCTTCCCCTTCTGATGCTTTATATATTCATCATTGCCTTTACGTTAAATCCCGCGTTATTTTCAACGAATTTCTATAAAATAAAAATGGATTCAACCTTTAAACAATTTCTACACCGCTTCTAATGTAATATTGTTTATTTTATACATTAACATATCCTATATTATTACACATACGATCAAAACGCATACGTAGGTACAAGTTTAATTTTACACAGAAAGATTATTTTTTGTATTGCATATTCTCGAAGATAATAGTAGTAGAAGTATAGCCGAGTGATTCGGGGCCTCGGCCTCCGATTCGGAGGTCGCGGTATCGAGTCCGGGGCGCACCGATCACTTTTTTGAGTTTTGTGTGCGATAAATTAAATATCACTGGCTTTATCCGGCCAACCCGCACTTGGCCAGCGTGGTGGATTAAGGCCAAATATTCTCTCATTAGAAGACCGAGTCTCTGCGAAGGGAACATATAGAAGTCTGAAAAAAATAATCTCGTAGTTAATGTACAAAGTACCGATTATAAAAATCATATTTTTTTTTTATTTTTGATCTCGCAATAATCGATTACCTAAATGAATTACATAACTGTGAAATTACCCGCATTAACAAAATAATATTTGATGTACATACGAATTACTTCGGACCGCTTGTTATTATTATAGGAATATCATAATAGTAACCTGAGAACATATTTAACGAGCTTGGATATATTTAAATTATTCGTTGAACTAAAATATTTTCATAAGGAAGGTCGAATAATGCTGAGAGAAAAATAAATTACCAACTCATCAACTATTTTCGTTCGCCGTTTTAGTTAAAAATTTTTCTCCTGAGACTTGTTTCACCTCGGCTGCTCGAAGGATAAAATTCTCAAAGTTTTCATAACTAGTTTTCATAACCTTTGTGATTTTTTTTAAATACGGCTTCCGAATATTTAATTAAAGATGGCGATCGATAAAAGTGATTTTCATATTATCAAATAAGCATTTAAATAAAAGCGCCGTTAAATACAATTTCAGTTACGTTATTTATAGGTTTATACCAAATTTTCTCTATTTGTCCATTATTTTAAAAAATTACGTAATTTACTTTACTTTAAATTACAAAAGAGTATTATATACACCTATAATATTTTTTTATTATTACTGGGAATTGGGACTTTGGGGGAGGCCTATGTTCAGCAGTGGACGTTTCCAGGCTGATGATGATGATGATGATGATGACTGGGAATTAGGACGTTCCTCATATTAAAAATCATACTTAAAAGGAACAAAAATCGATTAATATCTAATCAAGACCGTCTCGTTCTTTTTAGTTAATAATACGTAACCAAAAGTGTTATGTTTAGTTAGTAACTTTATAACTTTGTTTTGGTTTATTTAAACACAGTTTTTATTTATATCGACATATGAATTTCAAATAATGTTAAGTGACAATTGATGTGTGGCGTGTTCGTCTAGAATACTCTAGCTCTATGTATTTACAGGCGGTATATAACAAAGAGAACATTTACAATTAAGATAAACTTCTATTAATACAAGGAAAAAGAGGGAGAAGCAGACCGTGTCGTAATTACTTCGACCAAGTAAAGGAAAAAGTCAGCTGGGTTTAGTATTAAGATTTTAATACAAAGAAGAATAGAAAAGAGTGGCGATTACTACACCGAAATAGGTTGAACTTGTAAGTTTAAGAAGAACTTCTATTCAAACTCCACATATGGCTTCAGCATCGAATTAAGGACCATGTTACATGAGGCGAATAAATACAATTAGTTAAACTTATCTATAATTATTATAACATTACACAGATTATAAATTATATTTGTAATAACAAAAAATTACATTTCTTGCTGTTTCTTTTGTCAGCTTATAAATGTATGGAAGATTGCTTGATTGATTACCGTTATAAACGAATACCCCTGTCAGTGTAATATCTTATGATGTCTTTCATCCTTTTATTCCCTGTGAATGAAATTACTTAACGTTATTATGTCTATTTTGTACCGCTTTCGATACTTCTACATAGACATTTTGCTTATTTTTTTTATGGAATTTTGTACGCCAAAGTATTTACTATAACAGATTTATGATAAAAGTACAATATAGATCAATATTTATTTTCGAAGATACTACAAATTGTGTGATATTAATATTGGTTCTGAATACGTTTTATTTACATCTACGTAATTTTCACTTTCACGTTAAAATCTTGCTTGATCAGATATAATCTATTAACTGTTTAATATTTATTGTACTATAAACCGAAAAAATTACATTCTTGTGATCTTTTTCGTTGTCTTTACTATGGTAATTACAATAAAATTATGTAATTTAAGTTATTGGCTGTGGACATTATATAAGGAGTTAGTTTATGTAAAAAATATTTTATTACAAAATATGGAACCGATGTTAACTATATGTAAAAAGAGACAGACAAGAAAATATTATGTGCTTTATTATAGATCAGTACAACGTCTGCTTAGTTCATCTATTAATTATTACAATACGAAAGCCTGAATAGTACCATCATCGTGAAATATCATTATTGAAATATTCTCGTAGATTATATTAAAGGCGAAAACCGTGTCGAGAATAATAAGATTTCGCTCCATTTGAAAGGTGTTCGCGAATGATAATACCTTCTTTTCATTTTGGTGCTGTTGACTCATATCTCAGTAACTGAAATATGAATAACAAATTGTCACGAATAACTTTTAATATTGCTTATTGTATAGGAACGAAAGGTTAAACGAAACAATTATGAATAATACCCATTGCGTCTAACAATATTATGTTTAGTTATTATATATTCATATTTCATACGTTTATAACAATTACATATGAAATAAATACTACTGAGAAATTATTGTTAGTGATGTTCTCAATACGATTAATTGATTTTAGAAAATCGATCGTAATGTTTTTTGTATAAAATTTAGCCAAAAGTTGACTCTTAAATACATATTAGTTATAGAATAATTTATATTGAATAAGTTTATTAATTATAAAGCACTAATAGTAATATTTCTAAATTATTTTAGTAAGAGTTCATTAAATCTTAAAGTGTTCGTATATGCTAGAGTGATTTACAATTCACTTGAATATTTATTCGGAGTTGATCCAAGACGAAATGCTACAATGTAGAAGTAATACAAGACTGAATTATTTTTAACAAAAGTCTGCTACTTATTTTAGACTGCATCCTAAATTCAATGAAGTTATTCGTAATTTTTTATAAGTAAATAACGCGAGACGTACATTAAATTGATGGTTTTAAGTGACAAGGTTGCCTAATGAACAAAGTAAATATTTTTAACTATAGTTCTTGTTACTAGTTACACTTTCCTTCAAACTTTTACACGGCAATGTTTACATACATGTTCAGCGGCATTGTGCAAACATTTCTTGGCTCCATTTAGTTAATTAGTTAATAACATTCTTGGATAGGCCTGTGAGGATCACATTTTTAAACAAAAAATATGCTTGTCTAAAACAAATTCACTATCGTGTTATAGCAGTTAATTAGTATTTCTATATAGTATTGTATAAAAGGATCAAGAAGATAAATATAATAACAAATATATTAGATTATTGACGAATAATCAAAACATTTTTGACAAGAAGTAAATGACTAGAAAACGGTATAGAAAAATAAAGGAATAATAGGGTTGATTAGATAAATTGAAAATAAAATTTGTTATCAAAATAATTTATTTATTATCCTATGTTTATTATAAAAAAAATATTTATTACCAATTTTAAGAGTACAAGTGATTAAAAATCATCCAAAG
>DWHU01000689.1:0-16462 GCA_018247975.1 Parides photinus | reverse complement strand
ATTATATACATTGATAAATATATAAATAATTTTTATAAACAATAGGGATCATATGTGACATGTAGTTATATGACTTACAAAATATGTAGTTGTAGGTAAACAAAATAAATTTTAATGTGAATCGTTTTGTTGAATATTTCTATCTAAAACTTTAAGTAATAGTCATCAGCTAAATTAATTTGATCAAACAGTATACTTACACTAACTTTCTTTAACTTGATTTTGAAATTTGGCCAATATTGTTATTTTTGTTCAACACTGCTTTGCTAGTCAATCTGTGAAATAAACGTACGCTTAATTAATGTTTTTTTTTCTGTGAATGTTAACCAAGACCGAACCTTGTCTGCGCAGTATGGAACATTGTTACTAAAAAGGCTATAGAAAGGAATGCCTAGATTTCCTACAGATCTATAGTGTCCACCAATATTGCTTTCCTGTTCGAAAATCCTAGTAGCTAGAAAAAATATTGATATAATGACACTTGGTATGTCTCAAAAAATAGAGCACAATATAGTGCAGAGTACGTCATAACTAGTGATGCATGGGTATTAGTAAGTTTACCATCAGGTGATCTCATTTATATGCTTCTTAGAATAAATATAAGTATGCATAAACGAACGAAGTATACATAAATTAAGTTATTTGAATTGAAGGTATATTCAAAAAGTGATTCCCTTTTATTTTCGTTCAATATTATATATGTTTGTTACAAAATCAAATCATTTATTCTCCTTTGTTCTTTTTAGTAACGTAAACTTTTATTAAGGGTGTCTGGTGGCAGATTAGTATACTGTGTATGTATTGGGTATGTGGTAAAATTTATGAAATAAACTCATAATTATTTTTAATGTTTTATTCGTGAACATTGGGTAGTAAGAAGAGATGAGAAAGGTGGGTAAGGGAGTATCACATATACAATACGTTAACCGGTCTAATCGTCAACGCCTCTTCGGGCGTAAAGACGGCGACGGCGATGGAGGTGCTTTCTTCTAGAGCTACAGTATCAACGAGGTACCAGCATGCGAGTCAGTAGCTAATCGACGATAGACCAGCCAAGGTAACAACGGCTTTTGGAGTCTAAATAATTATAAAAATGGTTGATCTAGAAGCCATCCTTTGACAGACATGACTACTACCAATTTACAAAAGTTCAACGATTAATAAAAGAATTCCAATTTTTTTTATTCTGAATACAGTGACAATATTTCCTAATCTCACATACATCGTAAGTTTTGTTTGAGTTTTAAAAATACAATCTTTGATATTATCATGTTTAAATCCAGTCTATATAAACTTTATAAGAGAGGCCCAAAAACCTTAGGTAAACATTTATGAAAATAGTAACGGATAATATTAATATATAATAATAGTAACAAAAAATAATCTGTAATCTTGAATATTAAAATTGATTTTGTGCGTATAGGTTACATTTAGTTTACATCAATAGTTATTAACTATTAAATATTGTATATGATTTAGAAAAGACGTTTCTTAGTTAAATAATAAATCTCATGTAGCACGCCGACCTTAATTAACTACACAATAGTAAACAAATTTTTAAGAATTAGATGTGACGTGTAATTGCTACTTGTTTATAGATAAATATTTGACATGATTTTTTTTATTTTGTTGTGGTATCCTACTTAGATACTTTGTTAAGGTCAGCTTTGTATGCTGGTAGCTCGACATCGTCCCAATGAAGTGTTAATTTGTCAAAAAATCTGAAAAAAGACATTAGTTGTTGTTATGTTCATACCGTTTTCAATAACAAAATAACCATCAAGAAATGGAAAACGGGTGAACTTAAACGATAAATTGGCATGAACAAATTAATTATCTCTAATTATGTTAATGTGTTCTTTTTAAAACAATAACGGATCTCCTTTAATAATATATACAAATTATGTACTTAAGTTACAAGTGCGAGCGCTTCTTGAAGTTTGTTTTGAAATATTTTAAACAATAATAGATACTAAAAAATTTATAACATTAAAGATTTAATAAAGCAAACATAAACTAGAAAAAAAGAAAGGCTAAATACCTAATCTGGACTTCACCTAGGACCGTTTTTTCATGTTCAGTGAGGCCATTTTTCATTATATCCAGAGTATCAACCATTTGTGCCGTGTTAAAAAACCCACATACATTTACGTCGATGCTGGGCTGGTTTAAGGTAAACCAAGTTGCGATGCGAGCCAATTCTACCTTACGGTTCTGTCCGATAAGAATTATTAATCAATGTACATATTTAGAAAAAAACCGAGAATGAAAACTACATCTTTGATTATAAAGTAACGTTGCAGCTTACCTGGCAATATTCGGAAGCATGTCTGCAAATAGCTTTAATGTCATCGCTAGCCGGGTGCCATGGTTGCGGACCTTTGTTTGATAGCAGACCCATGCCCGTCGCAGCCGCATTGATTACGCCGACACCTTTACTCTGCGAAAATACATAATAATACAATCTTACAAAATGTACATCATTAAATACACATTGAGGCATAATTCTGAAATAGTAAAGATTAAAGATAATTGACCTTTCTATTATTGTATACTTTCTGGATCAAATTTTATAATAAAATAACTTGAGTAAGTTATCTAACTAACACTGTTAAATTTTGTAGCATTTTTTTATGAAATATACATAATTCTCACTTTAAAATAACTTGTGTAGTTTTGCAAGCGATTGTCAAACAGCGTTGACTTAGCGTAAGAGAGTATGGATGATATTTTGACATCGGATTCTTCGATGATTTCCTGCATTAAATCAATATCGTAGTCAGCAATCCCAATGAAGCGAGCCTTGCCATCTCTCACCGCCTTTTCTAAAACCGGCAGTGTCTCTTTCAATACAACTGATGTATCAGGTGCGAATGTAACGTCATGAACCTGGAAACAGAATAATAATACGATAAAATTTCTTATATATATCCTGAAACTGTAACAAATTGTGCTAATCCTAACCTGATATTTTGGGATATGGACTCTGACATCTTATTCCTCAGACTAAAGGCACTATGTGGTGCGATGTATATAATCCTAACTATCGTAAGATTATTACGGGCAGGTGTATTGATAACCAGTCGTTTGTCCTGCTAGTAATGGTAACGATTTTTAAATTACGTCAGGTATTGCGCAATGGAAAAATAAACACGAGATGATAACTATATTCATTGAGGTATTGTTGACTATCAATCAGATCAATGTCAAGGTAAGTAGAACAAATGTCATTCAATAGACAGTTACTCTTGGTACAACAAGCATTAATAACAATTTTGCACTAACCTACGAGATATTCCTGCGAACATTTTATTACATTGAAACTTTTAAACGTAAATATATTTTATGAAATAAAATGTTTATATTATGCTTTTGTAACTATTGCCTAAATTACTCGTTAAGCCGAATTTCCAACCGTTGCTAAAGTGTTCTATAAAACAATACGAACAGTATCTGACCAGTAATAAAAATAATTTTAATCTTAGTGCCTTAACAAGCGTAAAGATGTAGCGAGACAAATTCGTTGAAATTTGTCAAAGCCCGTAATTTAGGAGCAGTGGGATTTAATTACTCTTATCCTTAATCCCGGGAACAAGGTAACGTAAAATAGTTGTTTTTAATACAGAAATGGTTATCTGTATCTATTGAATTAAATGTAGAAAAGCTATTTAAAAATATATTTGTTTGATACTTTCTCTCTGACCTGGATGAGATCCACGTAATCTAATCCAAGGAGACTTAGCGTATTATCAACCCCTACTTCAGTTTTTTCCGCTGAAAAGTCGAACATTTTCTCGGTTTCCTTTTCATAGCGACCAACTTTGCTTCCGATGAAAAAGGTTGACCTTGGAATACCTTGCAGTGCCTACAGGAAAAAATAAATATACTTTATAATAATATTCGTTGCAAAAAATTTAAATGAAGCTGTTAAAAGCAATGAAACGAAGTAGTTTTATTATTCTTGATAACTTAGTGTCCATAATAAATTGATCATCATAAAGGTTTATTGCCCCTGTGTCACAGTGGCCACCCGCCTACTTCCCAGATCATGTGTTTCCCAAGTTCGATTTCAAGGTTACATGTTATAAAATTTGGTTAGTGGGTTGAAAAGTGCATTGCATTTAGTATTAGCCATTATGCTTTTCCATCCATGGTAACTTAATAACATGAGAAACTGAGGTTAATCGCAAGCCCATTGGCGACAAGAAATTAATTTAAATTAAGAGTACTTTATGTTTCTAAATCTGTTTTTGAAAATGATTTATTTAGATTTTAAAGAATTCGTTTACCTTTCCTATTGTTTTCTCGGAAATGCCTTGACCGTACCATGGACCAGTCTCTAGGTAGTTGATGCCCCGATTTAGCGATTCTCTTATAAGATCAAGGCTTCTTGCTTCTTCATATGTTCTAAAAACATGAACAATTTGTTGACATTATCTTAACATGGTAAGAACCCTTAACGGATAGGAAAACAAAGTACGTATCGGAGGTAGTTATCAAATAAAGAAATCTCTATGCTAACCAATCAAATGTTTGGCTAAGCTATCAAATCGGTGAGTTACACAAGTTACCTTAGTATCGAAATACACATATGGTTTTGGTACAATCAAGTGATAAGACCTCTTTCAAAATATATTACATTATGAAATGTATATTCATACAATACAACAATGCGCTCCTCGTTTGGATCGACGGTCTTAAGTCTTGTTACTCTTAGTATATCGCTCTGTTCACATTTACAATAAAATTAATAAAGAAGTCTCTGTATACAATAAAATAGTTATATATGTAAAGAAATTTTATTTAATTGGTTAAGTAAGCTTACATACGAAGAAACGGAAATCTTTTTAGAAACTAACAGATGCTGTTATTACAAAACTCATGTGTCCTAATACAAACATTGTTCATTTTCATACATATCCCACACGCGCTCATACACACACACACATTTTTGGACGCACGCATACTTTTGTTTAATATTGTTAAAGATATTTAATATTGTTAAGGAAGAGCGGGATCTCCTGGCACAAGCAGCAGTTTGCTTAAAAGGAGACACCTAGCAATTGCAATAGTTCATAATTATTTTCGAGAAAGAAATAAAAGTTTTTGCTTTTTTTTTTCATTTTATATAGTTTGCATGTTATTAGGTGGCAATAGAATTACGCACTGCCAATATATGTATAACTAAACGATCAACGACTATAAATATCCATCACTAGTATATCATCATCATCATCATCATCATCAGCCTGGAAACGTCCACTGCTGAACATAGGCCTCCCCCAAAGATATCACTAGTATATATTGCGAATAAACAAAAATAATCTAAAAATAATCACTGGTTCATTTTATGCGATCAGCTATCTCGAAATATCAATAGCGTTTTATCTATTTAACATTGTTCTTCAAAGAAGTATTGCTGTGGTTGATTTTATAATGTTAACGATTGTTATCAGATACACGTATTATTAAAAAAAGTTTTAATTAACATAAATTAATAATAATTTGTACATATTTCATGGGATTTAAAATACACCAAATCAAATAAAAAAAAATAGCATTAAATCTTGATCCTGAGACGTGTTGTCTGTTTAGCTTTTAGAGCATGCGCGTTTAGCAAGCTATATTTAAAATCACATAGCCACTGATAAGTTGTTTTATTTAATAAAGTGATAGGTACATTTACGCATAGTACCTTACCCGTAAATATTACTGAAAGCTGCACCGCCCAAACCCACGTGGGAAACTTTCATTCCACTGTTACCAAGCTCGTTGTATCTCATATTTTATGCCTAGATATTCACATTAAAATACGTTTCACTACGCACAGACCGCTCGCCGCCGCCTCTAACGACTGATTGGATTGGATCGTGTGGGATTGATAAATCTCGTACAACTATAAGCTCGTTCTAATATATGCCGCGCTTGCAAAATTGCTGTCAAGAATGTATGTAAAATATACATATTTTTTTTATTTTTTTACTAATAAATATAATGAGTCTAAACACCTCAGATGAATAACTAAACACTACGTAAAAAGAAATATTTCTTTGAATAGATTTACACTTTGCGCTATAGAAGATTTTGTAAGTTTAATGTATTTTAGATTTTAATCCAATCTTTTCAGTATGGGTAATTTTATAGCAGGTTTTTTTTTGCGTTTATTTCTTGTGATCCTTAACTTTTTATTCGACGTGACGCAGAGACGAGATAAAATCATATGAAAGTAAGCAATACGCCCGTCCATAATATTGTGGCGCTAGTTAAGATGGTAATACTCTGGTATGTGCTCTTGTCACTTTGAGACATTGTTAACCATTCACTTGTTTTCTTCTCTTCAATATGTTCAGTTAATTTTTAATTAAATTTTGTGTATTAAATTGTAAGCGTTTTAAACAAATCTAATTAAGTTTTGTTTCATCTTTTATTTTGTCTGCAATAAGCGCAGACAATGACATAATAATGTGTATTTTCAATTCAATTAAAAATTTTTATTATACAGATCTCTATCAATAACTTTATTATAAATTAGAAATTAACATCATTAGTGAATAATAAATATTTCAACATTAACATTTTTCGAATTAAAGAAATCTAGTCAATTCATGAACGCAGTTCGCAAATGTGTTGCCAAGTCTATAAAAAGTTTTGAATGTTATAGTCATTTGCTAATTTTTTAACTAAAAAATATAAACTCAAGCGTGTTATCTTTATAAAATATTGTGTTTATTTATTATGTAACTATATCTTATTAGATTTTATATATATGTATTACAGATTTTTAATACGGGCAAGGATTTCCAACTACTGTCAATATTGTCAGATTTCACATTTGTCTTGCTTGTTCACAGGCGTTCGTACTGTATGTTGCTGAGGTTAAAGTTAGGAAATAATATCTTGATTACGATATCATTTTTTTTTATTATTGTTAACGTGTTGAGTTTATAAGATGCAAATCTTATTAAAAATTTAATTGGGTATTTTTTAGAAGGTAAGAATTTGTAGTGGAACAACAATAAAAGGAATTGTTTACATGTTTAGTAACGATTTTTTGGAAGCGAAATGAAACTTTATTTGTTTATTTATAGTTTCTTAAATGCCCCAAGATCTAAAATAATAAAACTTGTCCCTAGCCCTAGCATAAGATTTGTATCTTCACGCTTTTATAACTTTAAAAATGCACTAAATATAAATACGTTTTTCTTTATCTAAATAAGGAGTCATGCGCTATTTTTTTTTTGATTTATAGTTCATTATGGCGCAATATTATTAATCTTATTTAAATTTGAATTTTTGTACTTAAATAAAAATAAATAATTTTTTTTGCTAGAAATTATTTAACTATTAATTTTTTATAAGCCAAAACTGTTAACAAAAGTTTTGTACATGGCCGACCCTTCGAATTTAAATTCTTTCTGCAACGTTTAATTATACATCTAGATGCATATCACTTAAATAAGTATTTAATAAATAATTATATTAATTTATAAAATCAACACATGTTTTATTTGTTTTATATCATATACAAATATTAAAAAAAAGTCAAGAGTGTATCATTTATGTAGTAATTTTTATATATAATCAAAGAATTTAATAAGTTTAAATCTATATAACTTTCTATTCATATTGAAAATTGTATATTCTTCTCATTTAAAAATTGCATATATATTAGACAAATTTAAATTATAGTAAATATTTACATTCTTACTTGTAAAATTGTTTTATTTGTAATAATGTCTAGATGGTGTACAAATAATTTTCAAATTTTGTTGTAGATAACAATGAGAACCAGGGTGTTTCGCTGTCGACCACTCTCAACTCGAATTCTGGCCATCTTCTTGTTGGTTCTTGCACTGGCTCTCTACTGCTATTACTACAATGCAACTTCAGCTACATACAACAAACCAAGTAGGTATTTTTACACCAGGAGTTATTGAAAATATTCCTTAAGTTTCTGTAATTAAAAAACACAATTGCATGTGTACCTATACCATTTTGTTTAAACCTCAAGCAGCGTATCTCAACTTAATTTGAAGATCATAACATGTGGCCCCTATTTTTTTATTATTTATCTTATTAAAGTATCTTAAAACATACACAACTTAAAATTTTCTTCTTGTTGTTTTTAGTAGCAAATGTAATTTTTTATTTTTTTTTTTTATAAAATTTTTTGTCATTTTAAACAAACATAAAAAAACTAATATCTTTATTGAAAATTTTAAGTGAAATGACCCGCTAGCCTATTTGACTAAAAAAACAGATTAATATGTACTAGCGTCCAAAAACAAATTTTAAACTCAAGGGGAATGAATTTAATATATATTGAAAAACTAAATAGCTTTTGTTCCGATTATTAGTTCCAAATCAAATCCAAACATATTACTTTTGGCGGCGGAATAAGCAAACTGTAAAAAAATTAGTTTTCGAATTTTTTATTCAACTATGTGTCCATGCAATAATTTTTTTTAAGAAACTTTATAGTTTAACTTAAATTTATTTATTCAAATATTAATTTTCTCCAAAAAAAGAATTTGCGAAGATTAATACTTTGTGTAATAAAAACACTCGTTACATTTCAAAGATTACGTTTTTAAATAAACAGCTGTAGATTAATATGATGAGGTTTGTAAACTAAGGAATCAATGATTTTGTCGCTAAAATATGTAGCTAAAAAGATTGAGTTCAAAAAATATTTTCCGGTCATTGTATTCATTATTCAACAGTAATCGTCGGAGTTAATGGGTCCCTGAGTAGCATAGTTAACGGGTAAGGCTAATCAGTCACTTAACCCAAACTGACTGTTTAGCTGTACCGACAATAGGACCACTAAATGTTAGAAAATGATTGACAAGTTGGATGTATGAATT
This sequence comes from Parides photinus, assembly GCA_018247975.1. NCBI lineage: Eukaryota > Metazoa > Arthropoda > Insecta > Lepidoptera > Papilionidae > Parides > Parides photinus. Next base: position 7,595 of record DWHU01000689.1, on the reverse strand, counting down.
ATGCCAACCAGCGGTAAAAAAAAACAGGGCGGAACCGGCAAAGCTAAACTCTACAGAAAGCACAAAAAAATATTGTGTACGACGACACTATTAAAAAAAAAAAAAATATTTTGACCAGTTATTAAGTTATGGTTTTTATTTAAAACAAATATTCTATAATACTATCACGCAGGTTTTTATTTAAATATTTTTTTTGTTAATTGCATACTCATACAACGTTCACCAAGATTATAAAAAAAAGTTTTAGATTTTATAAATTTATAAAGTAAAAATAAATTGGCCAATAAAATGCCGCCTTGATTCAGTACGTATTTGTATTTTGGAGCACGGATAAAGTTTTAATTTGTGTAGATCGAGCACGACACTGCAGCAGTTTATAGAACGATAAAGTTACTTCCGAAACTCGTTAAATCTATTGGCATTGCTCTAAGATGTTTCTAAAATTATCTTTTTTTATTTGTAGCGAGTATGTTATCTATAGCGTACTCTCTGCTAATGTTTAGCATTAGCTATAGCTAGTAGAAGGAAATTAGGAAATTGAGCTAAATAGACCTGTTTTTGTTCGGCTGGACGAAAACAGGTTTGATCAAAATCTTCGAAAGATAGTTCTAAAAGAAGGTAGACATGGTTGTGTGTATCTACATATATCCAATAGTAGTTTTCCGGTAGTGATAATAAGTGCATTATTAAAGATCTTCCGAACTCGTTCATACCTATGCGCGCATAGATCCCTCTGTGCACTACATCTAAGCAAGTTAAACCTATCACTTTATTTATGTCATCCTCTCGAACTCTCTGAGGGCAGTTGGACCCTTTATTTTTTAAACGCCTTCTATGGTGGACACTAGTCACTGCAGTTATATTTTAAATAGCTCGACACTACGTGGCTGTAAAGCTAACGAGACCTCTTATTTTATGTGTCATTTTATCCTGTACAAACCGAATGTAGCGCCGGCTAACTCCTTACTCTAGAAAACATGCAAGAAAGGCTCTTTTTGAACGTGGTTTATCTCCTATCATCAGGTAAACACGTGACACGTCGCCCTTTGTTGAAATAAAGGTTAAAAAGGCTCAGTAAAAATAGTATAGTAGCTTAAGTATCAGTTACATATAATTTAGTCGTATAATAAAACAAATTTTTCAGTAGATGAAATGCCTATTTTTTTTTCAATTTAAATAATTACAGGAATATAAAAATTGTTTGCGAAACAGTCTTTAAAAGCTTAACTGTTTGTGTTAGATTAAAACCGGTACATTACCAGAAAATACGTTGCTAAAGTCAAACTTTACTCTTTACAGATTTTTTTAGGATTTCAAAAAATCGCTATGCATACAATATAATCTATAGCAAATGTTTTCATACGAAATAATTTGGATCGATAAATTATTAACAATAAATAACAAATTTCTCATGGGTATCTAAAATTTACTATTCGGGATTAGTCTGTGTCTGGTGGTTAGATCGACAGCTGTAGGAGTTCCCTTCGATGTCTAAATCCTTTATTATTTGCAATGGAAGCGGGCATCAAATTCGACAAAGAGCTTAAAGTCGAGATTCGATAGTTTCTGACATCCAATAATTGCAAACGATTGATAAATCTGAAGGAACATTTCGTAAATTGGTACCCCATATTCACTGAATTATCATTGATGAAATATGGATTCAATATAATATATTTAGACGCTTTTAAAAAAATAGTACCATAAGAAACTGTATCAAAAAATAAAGGTGATTTGTTATAGGCCTAAAAGCTTTAGAAGAGTGAATGTATATTAGGCATATATTCAACCATACAAAAATTATCAAAGTTTCTAAAAAAGGCGAACATTTTTTAATGACATATCTGAAACTATTGATTTTTATGTAGGCTATACCATATATTAATTGACAGCATATAATATTACATAAATATTTTCTTAAAGGTATTCCTTAATTTTGGGAAATAATAAATTGGTAACATGTAATAGATTCGAGAAAATTAAATTACGGAAATTTGTAGATACTCATCTTTTTTATACGTAATTTTGGTTTATAATTTCCTTATGAGATTATTAGCTTACTACACGATAGTTTTAAAATAAAATAGTTTCCCTCATGAACCATGAAATCATGTAGATATAGTTAAAAGAGAATTCTGTTGAATGGTAATCATTAAGCTTAAGGTCATTTATTCACAAATTTTTCGCGTTGTAAACTCTGTGGTACTTTCGAAGTATGGTTGATATATTTTTTTCAGTGGGTTGTATACAATTTATTTGGTTTTTTGGATAATTTCTGGCATGGTCACTTCAACGGTTCTATCCAACCGTGGATCGTCTTTTTTAATAAGCTATGCCGCTTGTAAAACATGTTTTTCCTCCTACGTAAAGTAAAGGCATCTTAATCATTATGCTCTGAACAGATTTCCTTTGCTTGGTAAGGAACTTAATGACGGCACGATATTACATTTACTCCGTTTTTCCCTTTTTGCTCTAGATGATGTTGCTTGATCGGCAACATTTTATAGATTAATTAATGGTCTAATTATCATATCATATTATCATATCATAATCATCGCTTTCCAACAACCTCATTTCGCGAACTTTCTTATCTTTGTTCCTGCCGAGGGATTTGCATTGTAGCCGAATAACACATACTTCAATTAAAATCAGAAAATAAAATATTAATGCATATAATGTAAGTCTCATAAAAAACTTTAAATTATATTCTTACTCAATGCAAACCTGATAATACTCTCAATAATTTATTTGCTATTTTTTCATAGAATTAAGGTATACCATAATGTAATTCCGTTTTATTAATACAAAATGAGTAAAATTCATATAAAAGTGATGTGATGAATTACAATAGGCATTTCTCCGTAAATCTGTTTTATTGGAAAAAAACTTAATTTCGTGGCATAGGTAAAACATACATCATTTTAATCACAACTGGTACAAAGCTTCTTTTGAAATTGCCTTATGGTGCCGTAATTCCAAGTATTCAATTTATTCAATTACTATTGATTCTATTTTAATAATATTTAAGTACAGAAATATTGACGATATTTCGATGTTTTATAGCATATTGATATAGGTAAATATTTCTTATCCACGTCATTTGTATAAATCTATATGCATTGTATTTTATGTTAAGAAAATGCCTTAATCTTTCTACTTAATAGTGTTAGTATGATGAAGAATTAGAATGTTTACCAAAAACTATATATTTATAAATTACAGTATAATATGGGAATATTGTTTTTTTTTCTGAGAATAGGTTTTGGAAGCAGAAGAATTATAACGTAGTAACCGAAATCAAATGTTTTATAGCAAATATGTTGTTTTTTTAAATAAGAAATTCAATCCTATATATAAAGGTTATTTATGTATTGCTTTATTTGCAATAATTGACACATCTAAATATTTAATTGGCCCGCGGTCGATGACCATTCCACCGCCCGTGTATTTATTATTAATCCATTCAGACCATTGGTTTCTTGAATCCTGTCGAAAGGGCTGTGCCCTTGTCTCGTTGTCAAAGTTCAGGTGCTCCGAGGAAACATGAGTTGTATGATGACAGGGTACCTTTCCAACCTCATTATCTCGCTACCCCATTAACAGTCTCTTTTATTCTGATATAAATATATTAGATAGCACGAGTATTATCTGTATACATTCCCAATTATCTAGAGATTTTTGAAATATAGATCATATTTTAGCTCTAAAGCACAATACATTAAAAAGTTAATCAACTATAAAGAATAGATTATAAATAAGATTTTTTATTTGACTCTTAAAAAGCATATTTCTCAGTACCATTCTTATTCTAAGTATACTTCTTTAATTTTGTTAAATTAATTTATTAATCAATTTGTATCGCTTTATTAGTAATCCGATATTTAAAATTTAGTTCAAAGCAAATTTTTACTGGTTTTAATACGGTTTACTAACCTGTGTTCAAATTCAATACCAAATAGATGGTAGGTAATGTTTTGACGGAGAAAAACAAGTCGAATCTTTGGAAGACTTCCCAGTATTGGAAAGTAAACTAAAATAGAATAAGATATCTATGAATACGAATATTAACGATAGACCACCATCTGTGTGATTGGCATATTTTCTCCGATTTATAAATCAAATGTTATTCTTTTCATTATACTATCAAACTAAGAACATAAAATATTAAAAAAGTTATTAAAACTGTACTAAAAAGTGGCATTGTCCTTATTGACGCTATTTATAGGCGTGCGAATCACCATCGTGTAAATACCTCTTCGCTTCAATTAATACAAATATGCATTAATTATAATAAAACATATTTATCTACAGTACAGCGGTTTAATTGAAATGCGGTAACGGAATTTTTTTCATGTTATTGTTAATTTGGAAGGACGCAAGTTATCAAAGGCACCACAAATGTAGCGTCAACTTTCGTGATAGGCGGTTATTAAGAACTAATGACGTAAACAATAATCCAATCATACAGGATATATTTGGGCACAAAATGGGGAGTGGTGGGGTGAATGTTCCATGCATAGTTCTATGAATTTTTAATATCCAAATTGTTGGCCAATCCAACATTCATATTAAACTGCAAAATCATTTTAATTCGTACCAATATGTACGGAGATTGCATTTATGTTGCTCTCAATTTTGTGACTAAAAAATAGTCAGTATGTTATTTATTTATTTATTGATTTACCATCGTTTGTATAAGTAATAAAAATAGTACAAAATACGTACATGATATAAAATGATTACTTAACATTTATAGGTACGTTAAATGTGATGTTTAAGGTCATATACCTGTAAAATTATAAAGAAATAATTTATCAATTTCGACTAATTAAAAAAAAATTCATTACATTTTCATACCGAGAGATGATTAACTTAACTAACAATAATTTTCAATGCATATCCAGAGACAAATGCCGAGTGCTTAATAAAGTTGGCAAGGTGGCTGGCTACTCTGAATTAATTGAGGAAAATTACATTTCGCTGGCGATATTTAAATCCTAAGTACAGTTGCGCTTATTGTATAAAAAGCAATGCTTTTTATGAACCGAAAGGTTTTATTTTTTTTTTTTTTGAAAGTCGCTAAATTGTTATTTTGCTTTATTATTGTAAATGTTTTTTATTTTTTATAATTAAGTCTGTGGCAGATGCGAAATAATTTAAAGGCTTTGGTGTAAGCAAGTAGTTTATTGCGTGCGTATGTTGTTGTTTGAAATTGTATTTATTCTCTTTGAACGTTAAGGACTACGATCGTTTCAGATGAATTCGAATGCAAAACAATTTTAAGTAAAGATAGTGTAATTTAAACGAATTTTTTATGAAGTATTTATTTAAGTTTCTGATATTAAAGTCGCTTATCGGCTATAAAAATTGTGCGCTATGACTAACTTTTTAGATAAAGAAATTGCAGTTAAACAGTGTAAATATTTGTACAGAAGTTTTTACCGGTTCGCTATGTATAACATTTGAACATGACTTCACACGATATGAAAATGTATACGAAAATAGCGGTGTGCGCTTGTCTAGAATATTCTGGTTCCCATATGTTGACATGCGAAATATAGTAATGCTCTTATGGACGTATATACTACGTCCTGCCGTAGGTTCCAAAATATTTTACCAACAACCAGACTCCAACTCGTGTGGTCCTGGAAATATACGGCTCCGAGCCTCACTTCTATGTATACGGATATGAATACGTATAAAAACTAGTAAAAACTTGTTAAGGTGGAAATACCGACTTTATACACCGAACCAACTTCGGTGATTTTCGTTGTTTTTTTATTTGCATTAAACTATTGTTAATTTTTTTTCACAAACCGTTTATTCCTTGTCGATTTCTGTGAAACATTTTTATCGGTCGTCCAATTACTAACATAACGAATGTAAAAAACGAATACGTAGCGTCAGTAATATTAAAACTATAACTCATTAAAATTACATCTTAAAGAGAACCCTACATTTTCATTTATCTGTTCTACAATACTTATACAATTTAATTTATGATTTAAGTAACATTATATTGCTACCTACGCACATCCTGTTTTTTTATATGTTGTTATCAAGTAATAATTAGTTTTGTCTGATTAAATACTGAATTTCATTGCTTTTTTCAAGATCGGTATTGCAACAGCTTCTATTAATTTTTTTTATGTACATTAACAATTTCTAACATGTTTGTGATTATTAAGTTCGTTAAATGGTTTTAATCTTCGTTATCACATAGTATTTTTTTTAAAAAATAATTGTTTTATAAAACTATGATTTTACGTGTGTAAGAGTTTACAATTAAAGTAACAGCCCTTGTACCTTAAGCTGCGATATTACCGTATAACTGTTAAAAATAAAAGCGATAAAACCTTTTAAAAATTCACTGCAATAGATACGAGAAGAGTTCAAAAAACTTTATTTTTAGTAAATCTCATTTTTCGGTATTTATTTGCATTGTGCAAATTAATCGATCCTCGGTCAAAATATAATATATACTTTTGACATACCACGTCTCCGTGCTACTCATAAACATATTATATGTCGCTCATTATGCTTTTCTGTTATTTATAATTTACATACATCGTTTATTGTTACAGTGCATTAAATTTTTAAATATTCTGACCTGTACTTAACCCGTATAAAGCGTGATCATTTTAGATCGCTTTGCCGAAAGAGGCCGACTTTAAACCATAATAAGAGACCACTCAAAATATGCGCTCAAGGTTCATGTTAAATAGGAAATATTATTCTGATTTTTGTTTAAGTTAAAATAAAATTAGGAGTCCTTTTTAACGTCTCTTTAAATTTCGGGCGCTCTCCGAAAAGTCTGGAGCGATATTATTAGAATGACGACACCGACAAAGACGAAATTAAGACTTTTACGTAAAAATTATATATAAATAAAAATGAGTACAAATTGTTTGGCCGTGTATCTCCGAATTATAAAAACGAAGAAAAGAAACTAATTCTTATTCATATTTTTTCACGAATGATTTTCATATAATATCATTTGTAACAAATTCGCAACTAAATATTGCGCTTTACATCAATTGTTATATTGTTCTAAAAATTTTTATAGCGATGGTTTTTATTTCTTTACACAATTAATAGAACATTGTATGGTTCAAGTGAATTTTTATTATTACGTCGATTCCACATAGACGAAAAATAGTTAGCGTCCTATAGTTCAGTGAGTTACAAATCGTCCGCGAAGTCATGTGTATACGCAGCCGTGAGAAACGCGAAGACGCTGTCGCCAGCACCATGGGCACCTATGGAAACAGGTTTGACGAGTTCTTTGCTTAAATGAACGTAGCCTCTAACTCAATTATTGACGTCAACTCGCATTGTATTGTCTGTTTTGAAGAATAACTTAAACTTCTCATTGAAATTTAATGATGCAATGAAAAAATGCGTGTATACACCATGTGTACATTTTCAATAATAACTTGATAATTGTGCATATAATATACATGTAATCAAAGCTTGGATAAGGAGGTTTTTCTATTTAGCAAGAAAGACTAATTCAGAAAATGATGAAAAATATAAAGTCGTTTTCATTTATCACAAAGAAACTTATTCTTAGAAATATATATATATATATATAT
>DWHU01000688.1:0-16466 GCA_018247975.1 Parides photinus | reverse complement strand
TACTATAACACTTTAGTTTAATTTAAATTTACATCGTTTTAAATTGCAATGAGATTGTAGACAGTAACATGTATTATTAATACTATCTACTCTGGCTCTTCTCATGTATTGACAGCTGGAATATAGTAATGCCGTTCTAGGCTACAGTTTGGCAATATGAGGATGATAACTATGCAGGTGGTTTATAAAATCGTACCATAAACCTTTGCCATAAGTGGTGTCGAAATCTAAACTGAATCTTCCATATTACAAGAGAAGAGCCATAACGTGCCATAGACATTGTTAAATTTTATTACAAATAAATAAGAATTTTTGCTGCCACAATATAGCTCTCTGTTTTAACTTTATGTATATTACTTATTGTAATGAAATGTATCTATTCTTAGAATGCATATTTACTAAAAATAAGTGTCTATTGCCACACACTACATAGATATTAAGTATTTTTATTTCTACCGCCAAACAATTAGTAAACATTTTATTCTGCTTCTCAACGTAATAAATCGTAGTTACAAATTATAGAACAGCATCTCATCTTTCCGTGTTTTTAAATATAATTTTTTTCAGCAGAGACGCTGGACGACAAACATTAGTTAGAAGTAAAGAACAGCCGCGACCTGTACAAAGAGTATCTCCTTTGCAAAACCAACAGCAATCAATGCACTGCGGTACATACCTATTTCATTAAATATTCAGAATATTCTAAATATTACACACAATTCTTAAAATTTTTTTGGCATATAAATGTTGTAACTAAAAAAAATTAAGTAACCTACCTTTGTTCCTATATCCTGTTCTCAGAATTTTTCGCATATGCTGGGAGTTTATTCTAGTTATCTGTAATCTTACTTTTATAAATGTGTTTATATGTACAAAAATTAAATGTAAACTTCAGACAACAGCGAATCAATGGGTGGAACTTCCGAGCAATCATCAGAACCACAATCAGCGAAAATGTTAATTTTTCTACAAAACGGCGAACAGAGGCTAATCACATTTACACTGCCAAAAGAAAGTTGTACTTTGCAAGAAGTTCTTGAACAGGTATTTTGACAAGTTTCATATTATTGAAATCAAATCATCAGGTAACCATATAAACATCAACGTTTACTGTTTTAGGTTAATGTCCCTTTCTCGGAAGACACGCATATACAATGTATGCAAAACCCAAGCAGTGAAATTAACTACTTTGTTTCTGTTGGTTCTACAACAAGGATAGAAGAAATGCTGGAAAATCATCCTGTGAGTGCCAATTGGTGTATAGTTAAGTTAATCTTAAAATGTTCACATATCTAGTGATATCTTTACTTTCAGATGTTAGTGGGTGACATAAATAGTAGAAGTTCTCCAAGTATATTATCACAATCACAAAATAATGAAATGTCGACACCAGAAAAATGCCCTGATAATGGTACGTATTTCTTTTAATTGTCATTAAATATGATCTTTTTGAGTTACTTATTTTGCTCAATTAATAAATAAATATCTTTAGATAATTTATACAACACTGTCTAGTCCCAAAGTAAGCTGAGTATATTCGCTTGTGTTTTGGGTACTAGATAGCTGATAGAATACTTAAATACTTTTCTTTTTTGGAAATGTATTGATATCATACAAACTCAACTTGTCATATTGAGCAAGTTCAAGTCTTCATAAACTAATGCCTGTACTAGAATAGAATCCATACAATATTATTTTTGAACATTATATACTTTATTTATATTCTATGTTAGCCCATTGTCTATAAAAGCATTATATTGACAACCAATAATTATTGCATGAAATAAAATTTTATTGCATCAAATATCTTACATTTTTTAACTTGTTTATGCTTTTTAACAGGTAATAGTCCAGAATCTCCAGAGCAGCGGTCACCACAACCACGGTATGTTGAAGGCATGTTGGCTGTTTGCAAGTCCTGTGGTTATACTGGTTTTGATTTTAGTCGTTGCCAAAGGTGAGGAAAAAAAAGGATTTTATGTATATTATTAGTAAATATAATATATATGACCTTTTAATAAATACCCAATTGATTTTTTCTGCAGTCAATCAAACAATATTTCCAAATATTCATGTTTATAATAATATCACGTTCCTTTTAATAGGTAAACAAAAATAAACCTATTTTATTTCAGGTGTAAAAGAGTATTTACAGAAGAGCCTAAAAGTGTACCTATAGCAAGTAAGAAAGTAGAACAAAAGAAAAAAGAATCAGAAAAGACTGTGTTGGATAAACAAAAGTGAGATGCTTTTTACCCATTTAGCAATTGCATGCTATAAATAAATAAGGCTTGTAAATGTACTTGACAGTTTCGTGTTCTACGAAGCGAAATAACAAGTACCGACCTATGGAGAAACTACCTGTGCCAGTAAATTGACGAGATATAGTGCTCGCCAAACCGAAACACATTAATACATTGCAAAATAGTGATTTTGGCAGAAATAGTAGCAACTAGTAATAACCTGGGCGGACTTTAAGAAATTAAATACCACTGGCATTCCCAAGGGGGGTTAGCGGCAGGCAGGCGGCCGGCTGTAAAAACCATTGCCAATAACTTCAGCAGTGTGTTTAGCACAGATGGAGACTGACACACTGCCCCAACCCCAAGAAATTAAAATTGGGAAAATGGGAAAGAATTGTGTGTGGTCTCTGCTAGCAGAGATCTACGACCAGTGTACACGCGTAATATTTAAGAATTTATGAAATACGCTTCTCTTGCACTGATACTAAAAAAAAAAAACTCTTTGCAACTTAACTGGTTTTTGCAACATACTAAGGAGAAAATCAATTTAAAAGTTTTATTGGGATATATATACGCATAGTTTTATTAAATTATTAAGAAAGTAAAATAAAGAAATTTAGATTGAAAGGTTATTAACTTTTAATTAGCGACTTAGTAGCGAATAACATCATATAAGGGAGTATTTTGTACTCCTGTTGTAACTTACTCCAATATTAACGAAAAATAGAGAAATAATGTCCTTTTGGTTGCAGCGCTAGTGGCGAATGTATTAAACTAAACTTGTTGAAGACAACAGTGAAAGCATTAAGTAATAAAAATGTAAGTTATCTTATGTTATTATTTATGTTTCAAGACATTTTAACATAAACCATTATCACAATATATAATATCAGCCTATTTTTGTCTGCTACTTTTCTATTTAGTCTTATTAAATGTAGTATAGAGAGATGTTCACTTGTGGCAAGAGTAGTACACCAGTTCATTTTGAGATCAGACAGCTTATCCCAGAAGTGAAAAAATTTAGATGATCATATATTCACTTATTTTTTATTCTACATTACCAAATTGTAAAAGCATAGAAAACAATTGTAACACATTTTAGCCTAACTAGTAATTAATAAATTGTACTGTCTTAAAAGAGTACTAGTAGTTTTAGACAGAACAGCGTTATTGTACTCAGGCAATTTTCATTATTTTACCATCTTGATACTTTTATTAAATAGTTTTACCTTGCTAGGACAAGAAACCGACAAGGGCACGGAAACCAAGAGGTAAACAACCGGACCCAGAACCTGTCATTCTGACATTGAGCTCAGATGAAGAAGATTCTAATAGCTCCATGCTTAGTAATCAGGTATTTTTTTTATCTACAAAGAAATAACAACTACAATTGCACATAGTTCTAAGAGGAAATAAGTCCATAGATAGTAATGTGACTTTGCTTGACTCAGAGCAATGCTGTTTAAACTATAGATTTACACTATGAGAGTCGTAGCTGTCATAGAGGGTTTGAAAAAACTCTATCACCGAACAATCTCCATAACAGGTCTCTTCGGAATCGAAACAGGGACCACTGTTATATGAAAAGATCATAAACACTGCCATGGAAGCCATAACAACAATTATCTATGATTAGTTTAAATAACATATATAAACATAAAAATAATTCTTTTTATAAAATCGATTTTCTATTTAATTGTAGCACGAAATATCTATTAATATGAAAGAACCTTCTTTAAGTGAAATTGAAGGTGGATCTCCAAGTGATATTAATATGGATCAAATGGATGGTAAGTTTTGACTCTTAATTTAAATTTAATTAATTCCATTCATTCTTATATTATGTTAAAAAAAATAAAAGATAACTCATAAATTCATGTTGAAAGTTTGCACAGTGTATCGTTTGTGACATAATAGATTTTAATTGTTATGTAGAAAGACGTCTAAACATTCCAAAGCAGACTAATTCTTTCATTATACAAAAATCACATGTATGGTAAAAAAAAATATTAACAGTAGCTAGTTGAAATTAATAATACAAAATTTTGGACTTGAAAATCTCATCATAAAGGTCCAATGAAAAATTATAATTCCTCTATTCCATCAACTTTTTTAACTTGATATGGTACAGTTTAGACCAAAAATATTAGGCACATTTTTTAAATAATTTAACGTACTGTTTGTTTTGCGCAACATTTATTATACATTTTGATTTAAATTATAATTTTTTTATTAATATATGAAATAAAACCTCAGCAACAAGCAAAGAGACAAACATAAGTTACATCGAACACGTCCTACCCACCAGTATTTCCGTTCTATTTTTTTTTGGATATTGGTATCCACTTGTTCATCTGTAATAGAAGAACTATAGCTACCGAAAATTGGGGCCGGCAGAGTGCGCAAGATGCTTAGCCTAGCCCCCTTTTTGTAGCTAAGATCGACAGCTACTTGGGGAGTCTCAGCTCGGGCTGCAACTTATTTTGATTTAAATCGGATTGGGAGACTGTCGAGCTTTTAGTTCGCTACGACGTACGCTCCATGGAGTGACTAGGCTCGAGAACCCCCGAGAGGGAACCTTGACTTGGACTGTCACCCGGTACACGATTAGCAAACCGAATCAAGGGCGCCCGAGAGGGCTGAACCTCGACTTGTTCGGTTGCTACTGTCTGCTGAACATTACTACCACTTCGTACGGCGTTATCGCTGGCAGAAGTGACGGAAGAAACTCCTGCAACAACCCTTCTAAGAATAATCAGGGCCACGGGGTCCCAGAAATAAGTTAGTTTTATTCGCCGGCTAGGTTCTCCCGTAGCCCGTCTCATGAACCTATTCTGGATGACCTGGGTATTTTTTTTTGCAGAACTCGGATGCGCGAAGCACGAGCTTGCGTATGGGAGTACTGCCGTAGTGGCACTTTGATTTGTCAAATGTCATTTGGTTTTTAAGTGGCATTTTACTGTGACTATTTTATAGTGGGAAAAAGGCAGCCGAAGACAAATACCGCCCTTGCTTTGAGCTCTCGCTACGTGCACTCTGAAGATTAGTCTGTCATCCAAGCTGACGCCAAAATATCTTGTTTGTTTTCACCCATGTGACTGATGTATCCATGAGTGAGACAGGGGAGGGGAGAGAGAAAAGAGCATTGCCGCACTGTTGCCAGCGGGGTTTATCTCGTCGATTATTTTCGCTCCCCTCGTGCAGCTACTTATATAGTGTGATGTGTAACTCGTCATGTGGCCGCGCTTGTCTTGTGAGGTGACCTACTCAAACCCTTTTTGGAAAGAATCTCCTAAATATACCATATCTCTACTTAAGACCTGATGTTCCTATACTTTTTTCTCAGAGACTTTTGAGATTTAACGGATTCCAGTGAACTAGCTGCAGCTATATTTCTACAATATTCCCATGACTCGACAAAATATGAAGTTTTTACATGTAACAGTCGCCGTTCTTAAAATATTATCTGTGGACGTTTTAGTTTTTCACTATCGAAAGCAGATTCAATTTTGGTTGGACCCCTTGCTTACGAATTGTAAACTCCCATCTTTTTACCATTTCAACGTAGACTCCCGTCAAGGCAGTTTAATTTTTAAGTGTTCAGCGACATAATTACGATTCACAAAAAGTAAGAGCAAAAGAAAAAATACCCGTCATTTGCTGTCTGCACCATGTGCCTCTTATTTACAGCTTAAAAAATTTGTCGAATAAAATGATTTGAATTGTATTAATGAGTGAGGAATTAATAAATATTACCATGGAAAAGAAGAATGACAAATTATTGTTGATCTTCAATTAAAACGAAAGAAATATATATAATATATAATAAATTATACGTGTATCAATGTTTGTGAATTTGTGTTAGAACAGCTTCTCTTTATACATCAGAATTGAAACACTTTTATTATTTTATAAACAGCTTTGTTTATAGCGTGTCGAAATTTCTTACGACTATCTGATGTTAGGTTCCGCTTACATAGAACTCTGGTTTAGGGAAAACATAATGAGATGATTTTAACATCCAAAATGCATCGCTATACTCGAATTTTGAATTTGACTAAGTCAACTGACGTTTACTGTGTTGCCAGTTTTTGGCGAAATAATAATAGTGTAGTGACAAAGTGAATGATTAAAAGATCTCCTGAATAATGAATTACTTCGATTGTATAGTGAATAGTTAATGTCCGAACTGCCGATATCGGGTACGGGGTTCGAATTTAAGTCGTTCTTTGTACATACCAACAAGTTTTCGATGACTGTGTTTCTATAGTATCTACCTATACTGAGTGCTTATTACATAATTTCGTTTTATTCATCATCAGATAAAAAATCATCACTATCGCTTTTGGTTACATTAATCATAAATCTGTCTAAAACATTGTCGATGATGTGGCCAAGACTATACATTTTGTCTTCTTCTTTAATTATATGAGACGCAGCTACTCCATTTTTCAGATGTGATATGTAGAAGTCCTTCAAAAAGCAGCCCTTAAACAATTATCCCATGCTGCGCTGCCATCTCGTACACAACATACTTATCGCAATGTTCTTGTTTGTGCTGTCGTATAAAATCTATAAAAGTGGCTTTAACCATTATTGCTCCGAACAAAATATTTTTGCTCGTTAGCCGCTTTTGTATTCTAGGTTTAATACAACACCTTGTAGGCAGCCAAAATGTCAGCTGTTTTCAAAACACATTCTCTTTTTTCGGGTGCCTCAATAAGTAATAGTGAAGCAGCTTTCTCATTAAATGAGTGTTTGTAGACGCTTTGTACCATTGGTTTTTCAGTAACGCTTAAAGGAATCCGTAGTCTCTTCTGTTTTGGAGACTAGTTTTGACTTGACGTGTGTATGGTTGAGGATCCATATCGTTTTTACGAAACAATATAGCAAGAAATAAACACAACAATTACTACAAACACAACGTAACGAAAAAATTAACAAAAACTAACTAAACTGTGAGTGCAGAAAAAACATTCGTGCTATCAGACTAGAGGTTAGAAGCCGAATTATAAACAAAATGGCAATTTTATACAATGTTGTTGTAAAATAGTAATAATATTCTTTTATAGTTTGATACGATTAACTATTCACACTCATTGTTCATTCATCTGATTGAACGAGAACTGAACGCATCACTATTACTTTAAATATGGCAACATTATTACAAAGCGTTTTTAGCTGCTGTCAGGTGGCTTCGTCTAATTAAAAATACGAGTTTTGTCATAAACCTCATTTCATCTTATTTTAAACTGGTTTAATCTATTTATTGTCCGCCTTCTTGGCAAAAAGGCATTTTTTAAAATTTTATTTTTTAATCTCAATCGAAATAATGTATTTTTTTTTACTATAATCAGTAATATTTTTTATATTATTTATTCACTTTTCTATACCTTCATTAGAATTTCGAAATACGTTTATGATTATCGGACATCGATGTTTTTTGCATATTCTTGAGTAAACCAGTAGGTGTGATTATTATTCCGTTTGTGCCTGTAGTAAATAGTAAAAAAAATATTAAGTTTATTTTATAATATTTTGCATAGTATGCAAGGTAAATTAAAACAAAATTTATTCGTAATTGTTTAATCACTATAAATTATTAGGTGGTTAGTATCGATAATAGTACATAACAAAATCGATGTATGATAGAAGCTCTAGTGTAAATTATCTATGGTTGATGTTCTGTTGCTGTCTAATATTAAAGCGTTTATGAAGATTTTAGTACAAAAATGTTTGAAAATAATAGAAAAGGTACAAAGTTGTATACTCATCAATAATTTATTTTTTTTTGTATATTTATTGTTTCACTAATTTCATATTGATTTAAATTTCCACGATTCATTTACGCATCACAATATTGATTTTAAAGGTACCTTACTCATTCTTTTGGTTATATTGAGACTTATTCAATCAGAATTTAAGCCAGATTTATTTGATAATAAATGTATGTATTATACTATGTATTTGTATTACTACACAAGTAATTTTATGAGATGTAAATCATCTGCTTTGTTTAAGGCGTATGAAACTGTTCTTGAATTTTTCAGTCTTTTATGATTCTTGAGTTTTTTTATGATTGATTTATAATAAATATTTACTAATATGATACAATTATTATTTAACAGTTTTTTTTTATGAATTTGTTAATGATTATATATTTTGTGAAATCTCCTGATCCATTGTCAACTACAGATATGGGCCATAATATTATTTAATTTCAAAGTTATGTAATTTTTTAAGATGGAAGCAGAGAAGAAATTAATCCAAGTACTTTACAAGGTGTTGTCACTTCACTTAACTGTCGAACCATTAGAATTGGTTCTTATAGGTATACACCAAAGGAAAAGGTGGGTTTTTGATGTTATAAAATCAGTGCAGAATTGAAAGTATTTATTTTTAAAATGTCGTTTTTTTTTTAGGTATACATATCAAGTAAAGGTATTAAAATTGTTGCACCCTCACTTAAAAATGAATGTAGAGAAGTAGCATTACAAATACAATTAAAAGAGGTTGTAAGAATATTAGTCCATTTTGGTAAAGGATTGCCTGTTATTTTTTTGTACACTATGAGTAAATGTGGTGGTTACATAAGAAAAGCTTTAGATATGACAGAAGAATCTGGTGAGTACCATTATTTTTTTATTTCAAGGTAAATTAAACAGATTATGAACTGATTAAATATTTGTTTTATTATGATTATCTTGTAGGTCATTGTTTTTAATGAAATATTTTTTTAGGTCCATATTACAATCCTATGTCAGCTACTGATCCTTTTAGAAGGATAACATTATTACCTGAATGTATCACAGATGATGCAAGAAATGCCTTAAAAGTTTTGTTTGGTAAGGTAATGGATGAACTTAATGCACGAGAAGCTAATGATATTTTAGTGCGGACATGTCCTAAGGATAGCAATAATGTTTCCAAGATAACTAAAGCTGTAAGCTCATCAAACTCTGGGCCTAAAAGGTAATTCAATTAATGTTTATTAATTTATTCTGGAAAGTCACAAAGATATTTTATGTAAGTAAGGTTTAGTTGTTATTCATTTAAAAAGATGTTTGTCCACATGTATTCATAGTATAAAATAATAATAATATTTGATAACATTTTGAATATATTAGTTTTTGTACTCTTAGTCATTAATTCTGATTGAATGTTTAAGTTAAACTATAATTCAAATAATCCTGTTGTATAGGAAAGTATGTTAGGTAAATCATATTTTTTCCTGGTTTACTACATAAATATGTTTAATTTCAGCACAAACCCAGCAGAAATAAGACAAATCTTAATTTATCCTCCTGGTAAAGGTGGTATACCAATAAATACAGAAGACTATATGTGCCTAGCTCAGGATCAATTTTTAAATGATGTTATCATAGATTTTTATTTAAAACATTTAGTTCATGATATTTTAACACTAGGCCAGAGAGACAAGACTCATATTTTTAGTACATTTTTTTATAAAAGATTAACTACCAAACCAAGCAAAGTAAATAAAAATTCTAATCCACATGAGTGGGATAACAGCCTAACAGCAGCACAAAAGCGTCATGCACGAGTCAAGACATGGACAAAGAATGTTAACATTTTTGAAAAAGACTTTATTGTAGTTCCTATAAATGAAAACTGTCATTGGTTTGTGGCTATAATTTGTTTTCCTGGTTTAGAAGGTTGTCTTAGTATGATTAACAATAGAACTGTTAATCCACAGGAAGTTAAAAAAAGGGGTAAGCATGTCTGATAATTATTTTGTATATTTAAGTATTCTTAAGGTACACAATTTGGTACACAGAGCAAACTCAATGCTGTAATAGTGTTCTCAGCCTATGATGGGCCCACCTAATAACAGCAGAGAGAGTGTTCCAGACAAAGACTAAACCATATCAGATGATTAAAGAAATATGTGCTATGCTCCGAAATGCATAATTTTAAATGATAATTAATATTGAATAAATATTTACCGAACAAATTGTTTGTCAAGTGTTCATATTTAAAGATCTATGGTAATTTTCGTTTAGCCTGATTGCCTTTAACTTATGAAATAGTTTAGTATTGAACAATAGGAGGGATTATTATATTTGTTGTTTCTCAAGGGAACAAAAGTATTGCAGATTAGTTTTAAGAAAGCTTTAGTAGAACAAGACGGCATATAATATTTAGTGAAAATTACGCCATTTACCTTTTTTATACAACAATAATAATTTCCGCGAAGATGTGTGTCTAGGTTTTTGGATCAGATAGTTGTTAAATATTTCATATCAAATGACACTGATAATTGTTTATGGTAATTGAACATACAACTTGAGTATTTACGAATGCTTAATTTTTATGACAGAACGACGATCTTCAATACAGATTGGTAATACAACAATAACTCCCTTGACAAAGCAAGAGCAGCTGACATTGAATTGTGACTCTGACAATCTCAGTGAACGTGATGAAGCAGAAGCAGATGTAAGTGGAAAATTCTTTTTCTGTTATATATATTTTTAGACCTATTTATAACAGATAATTTACATTTAGGATAATATTCACACTCCAGCCACATTGTGTATGTCTTTCAGACTTATAATGTTAAGCTTTCATCATCCCTGTAAATGCATTAGCTACAACTCTATTTAATACAGCAACTTTTAAAATGGCAGGATGCCACCAAACAATATTGAATGTCTGTTACTGTCTGGTGCCAGAAATGGGTGAAGAGTTGTAAGACAGATGGTTGCTGCCAATAGAGCTATCATTATTCAAACAGGATTATATATTTTTTTGCATTTTTTGTATTATGTTTTCGTGTTATTTATATTTTACTAAAATTTCTTTTGTATTATTATTAGGAAAGTGATTTAGATATGCAGTGTGATTCAGATGAAGATGACGCTGAAAAAAATGAAATAAAAGTTGAACCTCAAACTAATTGCAAAAATGAACCAATTAAACAGTAAGATTGTTTTTTTGCTAAGTAAATTAGCTTATATACTCTTGTTTCATAATAAAACATGATTATTACAGACCTTGTATATTAATTTTCGACTCATTGGCTGGTGCATCAAGATCAAGAGTTGTGGCTACTTTACGGGACTACCTCACTTGTGAATACCAAGCAAAAGTAAGAAGCATTGTTTAATTAAATAATTTATATTTCAATGTATTAATGTTATTGTAAGCAAATATTCAAATGTATTATATTATTTTTTTGCAGATGTGTAAAAGTAAAGTTTTTAACAAAGATAATATGAAGGGAAGTTGTCCGAAAATACCTCAACAAAATAATTTTACAGACTGTGGTTTATACTTATTGCAATATGTAGAACAATTTTTTAAGGTAAAAAAGGATAATTTTAATTGTTCATTAAATAATTAAACCACATGTGTAATTATTAAAAAAATTCCTTTTCAGGATCCGATTTTGGATTATTCACTACCAATAAAACAGTTATCTAATTGGTTTGATGAAATAATAGTGACAAGGAAACGAGAAGAAATCTCTGTGTTATTAAAATCACTAATGCACAGATACAATCCAGAGTCACATTTAACTTTACCTGATATCACATTCCCTACATTAAATGGTAATAACAATTCATCATCATTTCAGCCTGTGGACATTCACTGTTAAATAGACCCATCCCAATATTACAGTATATTCTGTACATGTCACATTCAGCATAGGAATTAGACAAGTTTTTTCTAATTACTTACTCATAGTTACTTGTACAAAAGGTTATTGGTTGTGGGGATAATATAAAATATCATGTACGAGGGAAACAAATATCAGAACATTAAATGTTATGTGCGTATTTTAAGGCTATTTTCAAAATTAATGTTTTTTCATTTTTTATGTTTTAGGTAAGTTAATAGAAACTGAAGAACAACAAGATGATACATCTGAAAGTGACAAAGGAAACAGTAAAATTTCTAAACCTGAATGTAAAGATTCTGAAGGACCAACGCTTACCTTCCTTAAACAAATGCCCACTGGAGATATATTGGTTAAACGTAACTTTTCAGATTTTTCTGATACAATTCATTTAAGAAAAACAATTAGGTCAAGCGATGCTGAAAATAGATCAGTGGTCTCAAAAAAGCAAGAATTTATCAAGAAAGGGGAGAATGATAGTCAAATAATTATTCCTATTAAATTACATACAAGTGACTTAGTTGATATTCAAAACACATTACTAGTTAATAAAAATAAAACACTTGGTGACAAAAAATATGGTATACAAAGTCAGAATGTATCCAGTGTGAATTGTATTCATCAAAACTCTAGTGACAGTGAAGGCAATACAGTTTTAAAAACAAGACGGTTCAGCAAAATTGAAGATGTAGTGAACGAATCAAATAAGAAGTTTAAAAGAAATGAATGTTAAAAGTGTTGGTTGCTTGTTCTTTTATACCACTTTACTAAATTATTAAATTAAATGAGATGTATAGTTGTTTTGGCGAATTGTAAATATTAGTTAAAGCTATTTACGACCTGTATTTAATACTACTGTACCTATTTTACAAAAACAATGTAAAGGTTAACATTTTACCTGTGTATTATATTAGCTTCCATAAAATGAATATTATAGTAAGTTAATTTAGTTAACCTAACTACTTTAATTTTTAACGTAGTTTTAGCTATCTAATAAGCTCCTAATGAAGGAAATAAAATTAAATTAAAGGAATCATTTTGTAATCTTTTAACTTGTATATCATCCTGCATATATAATTGATTATACAAATTGTTTTGAGAGATAATAAGATTCGATGAACATGGCTGTGGTCTGTGTTTAAAGTGGTATTTATTGCAAGCCTTTATTCTTTACATAAATGTCTCTTTACATTTATATGAAAAATAAAATTTTGTTTTGGAGTTTGTCATTTATATTTCAGGTTAAATGTGGACTTCAATTAAACACTTCCGTTCAAAAAGATTAATTTGGTATTACAATTTAATATTTGAACGCATGAAATATTAGTTTGCTTATATATAAGTGTAGAACATTTTCGGCATTTTGGATTTTTAATAATTTTTATTGCATAATTCAGTTACTTTTCCTATTGTTTAATTCCTTCCACGGATTTCTTAAGAAGTCTTTCTTATAATTTAATAAATTAACAAGTATTGTTCTGGCGGTGGATTGGAAGACACCGTTTTAAAAGCTACCGCCTCGGCGCCTGTTTGCTGCTAAATCCTACTAATAATATAAATGCGAAAGTTTGTATCAAGTTTACACGTAAAAACTACTGAATAGATTTTAATGAAAATACAAAAACAAAGACGATCAATAAATCGCAGGGTCAAACCTTGAAGGTAGCAGGGCATACATTTATGTTTTTCTCACTGGCAGCTCTATGAGGCTTGCATACGTGTTTCCTAAGCGATAAATCTGTGTGTTTATGTTAAAGGAAAAAAAATGTTTCAAAATTGTATAGGCGCGTACTGAAGTAGCTACCTATAGGCCTATGATAAGGACTCTTCATTGTTTATTTAATATATTTATGTTGACAACATTGTTACTGTATTATATTGCGACTCTGAGTTCTCAATATTGTCAGGCTGTTATACTTTTCAAATGCGACACAATTATTCATGGGTATAATGTTAGTTTTTTTATACGCCACTAATAGCTACTCGTAACACTAATCCGTCGCGGGCACCAGCTAGTAATGTATATTTTTGTGTTTGAATGGCGTACTTTGCTAATGAAAATACTGGAAGAAAATACGAAAACTATGTTAATATGTAAATCAGTTCTACTCAGGTATATTAAGTATGAAATTTGGAGGGAGGGATAACGGTGGGAGTATTATACTGCTATTAGATTAGAACCGATGGTTATTAGACCAAAACCAAGTTTACTCCGCCTTCTTATACGCCATCGCGTTTACTTTTTCTATATTCTTTTACAAGTCATCTTGACACACTTGATACATCTTTTCATCCACTTAATTTCAAATTCTTTATAAATACCTCATAATACATTTTAATATACATATTGCAGACTAGTTTGTGAGACGAAGAAGTAAAAAAAATATTAAATAATACTTTTTAGATACACGAGTCATCGCCTTCAGCATTATAATCGATATCTCTTTTACACTTTTTATTAAATTTTTCGCTGTATTATGTCTTATAAGTTTTTTATCACTTGAATGTTCTGTCCAGTCTAAGTCGTGTCTTCAGTAGTATAAAAATGAGTTTTTATACTTAATCGCCGCGATATATAAATTAATGTATGGAAAACTCAAAACAGAGTACATCATATTTTTTTAATTACTTTGCATACGTACTTAATTTGAAATATGATTTGTAGTATTTACTAGTACTGAATACTGTTGGCAACATATCTATGATTTTTGACTTTTAATAGAAAAGAGGTTATATTCATTCATAACATTAAATATTTAACGATGACATAAAATAAATTTTTTGTATACGAGAGCAAATTTGGTATGAAAAAATGGTCGACGAAGAAAGACTCCAACGAATTAAAGTTAAATATTTTTGCGTCCATTCTTGTGTTTTCAATATACATCGGTTAGCCGTAAGTTTTAATAAAAATGTAAATATTACAGCTGGAGCATTTTTGGCATCTATAGCAGGCATATCGGCATTTGCAGGTTTTAGTTTTACTTTAGCAGCAGCAAAAAAAGCAGATCCCAAATATTTTAATAAAGGTAGGAGATAACAACTGTCGTTTCTAACCATTATAAAAACAGTTTCCATTACAGTTTATTCCTTTTGATTTATTATTTCCATTTAAGGTTTACATAATAGTGCGGAGTTAACCGATGCTGGTGTAATATTAGCTTTACGCGCCCTCGGTTGGGGTACACTTTATGCAATAGCAGGTACTTCCTGTTTATGTTATGGAATATGGAAGTTTTCGCAAGCCAAAGATGTAAGTTACACCAATTAGTTTCGATTCTTAATAAAATAATAAGCCTTTTATAAAATGTTTTTGTTACAGTTGAAAGATTTTAGAGTAAAGGTAGGGAATATCCTCCCAGTAATTCCAAAAAACAGCCCTCCCCAGTCGAGAACGGAATTCAGTGGCATCAATGATCTACTTACATATATTTCAAAGGATTATAAAAAAGACAATAAGTAAAAAATATTTATTCATGATCAATATATTTATTGTATTATGTAAATAAAATATTAATTACACAGATCTTGTTTAATTATAAATTCTTCTTTATATGAAGGGCCATCGTAACAACTCATTTTGCAAGTGTAAATTGCTAATACCCCCCAATCTAAGCTATTAATATCAATTCCTACATTAATAAAATTTAAAAGTTGAGGCATTACCTAGAACAAAAAGGAGCATGTAGTGATAATTTTGCTATGGGTTATAACAGTCTTTGTGTTAATATAAACTTAATAGTTAAAATAATTGTAAATACTAACCTGAAATTCAAATTGTCTTTCACTATTACAATATTGACAATTTGGAATGTTATTCAAAGTGTTATCTGTATTTTCAGTAATCCATAATGGAATTCCACCTTTGTCATACCTTAAAACTTGTTGAGGGTGTCTAGAAACCCTTTTGTTGAATTTGTTAAAAACTTTGTCTTCTGGAATATTTCTAGCATACTGTTCTAATTCACTTTCACTTACATCATTTAGAGTACCCACATTTTTTTCATGAATCATTTTTTTTAATATCTCCATTTCTTGGTTTTCGTCAACAACAGCATTCTCCACCTTAAAGTCAAATATTATATATTTAAAATAAATGATACGTATAAATAATGAGAGAAACTCACATTTGCAGGAATCTACAAAAATTAAAATGAACTCTTTATAAGTTTTCCCATGAATAAAGTGATTTTAAGTAATCAACAAGATATGATACATTGAAACATTATGAGAAATGACAACTTTAATTCATGATATGTAACCAAATATAACCATTTGAATGCTGGAGAATTTTTAGGTATCTTCTGTGATGCAGAATAAAATGTATTGTAATTTTCCAGTCAGTTACCATACTCTTCATTATCACTTTTGTACATTTATATTTTGTACAGTTTGACATAGTATTTTGTTTTTAACAACTGATAATTAATATAGGGTGGGCCAAAAATTTTTGCAAATAGCAACTTTACGTAAAAATAGCAAGTTTACGTAGTCGATTGCAGAAGTGCCAACAACGAGACGGAGCACATCTCGAAGATGTCATTTTTAAAACATAAATTTTAATAAATGATAATTACGTT
>DWHU01000687.1:0-16477 GCA_018247975.1 Parides photinus | reverse complement strand
AATAATTTTCCCCGTTTTTTTCACATTTTCCATTATTTCTTCGCTCCTAATAGTTGCAGCGTAATGTTATATAGCCTTAAGCCTTCCTCGATAAATGGTCTATTCAATACAAAAAGAATTTTTAAATTCAAACTAGTAGTTCCTGAGATTAGCGCGTTCAAACAAACAAACAAACAAACTCTTCTGCTTTATATATTAGTATAGATATGAGATGGCGTTGGTTACTTCATTTTAAATGTGCGCTGTGCATTTACGTCAGTTATCAAAGTTAGTCAGTTAATCTACATGAAAGTAAGTTGGATTTAAGTGAACGTCATCGCTATAAGCTCGTATTACTAAAGGATATTCCGGTCACGTAACAATCGCTGTGTCGCCGGCGAGGACTGTCCGAGGAGGAGAAAATTGTGAAATGTCTTAACGATGTTAACTAAGCAGCGGGTGAGAGCGGCTAGATTTTAATCACGTTCATTTAATAACGTATCAAAGCGTATAAACTGCCTCTTTACACTCTATTCAACGGACGATTTCAACCCTGGATTTGAATTTAAAATACATTGAGACTATTTAACCATTAACAAATTTTTACAGAATATGTCTAAACTGTAACTCTGCATTACCTAATGCAGACTGAAAAATAACATCAAAGAGAAAAATAAACCTCAATTTACTCTTATAAATACATGATGGTAGATGCAATTACC
Source organism: Parides photinus (assembly GCA_018247975.1). Classification (NCBI taxonomy): domain Eukaryota; kingdom Metazoa; phylum Arthropoda; class Insecta; order Lepidoptera; family Papilionidae; genus Parides; species Parides photinus. The sequence continues at coordinate 15,776 of DWHU01000687.1, read as the reverse complement.
TTACTTGACTATTTTTAATATACTTACTTGAATAGTTTTAATATATAAAGGTTTTAACCTCATTTGTTATCAAAATGAGTAGCTTTTGGCAACAAAACAAAGCTTATTAAAAGCTTTTTATTTGACAAAGCAATAAAACGAGTTAAAAAGTTACCTAATCATAAGCAACTCAATACTGTAACAGTACATTGGTAGTTAGTATGTGTACGAGCACAAAAACATTATTCTCGTTACCGAAGTAATTTGACTACAGCACCTTTCACACCAGAATACTGTAACCTTTACATTCTATGGTTACGTAGTAGAAGTAAAGGTAGCAGTCGTACCTAGTTAATGATGTCAAGCTATAAAGCAGTACATAAAGTTTAACTATATAAAATGTACAATATTTAATATTCCTTAAAGAAATACAACGATAATTTTTAATGCAATTACTGATATCATGTTCGACAGTACATCTTTTCACGAGGGATAACTGCAGATGAATTTTAACTAACAAGTACCCATTTCAGTTTCAGCGCACTTGATGTTAAAGTTTAAACTTATTTGCTAAGCGTATACGTATGTAGCAGTTCTAAGAGCGAATACAGTTGCATAAATTTGCAAGATTAAATAGATCATACGTTTCAGGCGAACATGTACGCGGCTTGTAGCGTGTATGCGTAAATGTATTCCCTATCGCTGCATTCGAAAGCTTCATTACATATTTGGTGTATATTTCTTATGCAAACAATTTATTAATAACGTAATTAATATTACGCGCAAGCTATGAAAAATTTACGTAACACAAATTAGTTAATAAACGATAAAGACGATTGATTATTATTATTTGTACCTAACTATAAAGATACATACAAGGATATTAAAGAGCAAGCATCGCATAATGTGATCGCCTTTAATCACAACACTTATAAATATATTTACAAATAATAACATAAATGTCTCTAACTAAAGTACAAGTAAAATTTGAGAAAACCGTCGGAAAAAGCATAGCCATAGGGCACCTAACGTTGGATCATAATGGTGATAGTGTTTGATATGTAATACATATATAATATTTTTAACTGTTGCTCTTTTCAATTCTTAAATAGTAAATATTTATGCAAATAATGATTCATTTATTCTCTAGTTTTCGTGAACACGTGAATCTATGTTGCATGTAAACTTTTACATGGATTGCGTTTCACCGAAAACGAACTGCACAGCATGAAAATTGCAGAGAATATTTTCGATCTAAACCGCTTCCGATCTGCCTGTAAAAAAGTCATATCAATTTATAAAAGCAAACACGATTTTATTGCAATTCTAAATAGAAAACATCCATCTTCGAAGTGAAGTTACTTTTAGGACTTTTTAAACATATTATGACGGTAAAAATTACCTCGTTTAGATATAAATGTTGAAATGATAAGAACCTTATTTATTTGTTGGTTAAAAATATAGATAATAGACAATACATTCATGTGCCGGGAACATGATAGAAAATTACTTCACAAGAGCGATTGTAGCCTGAAATGCTACAGAGTGCCTGTAGATCCATTGTTAGATTCACGACACCGCAGTAATTTAGATTCGTATCAGTGACCAGACGACTATGAATCTCGTATTATTGCCACCCGTTTATAAAGTGGCTTGCAATCACTGAACTATAAGTACCATTACGATACCGTGACATAAATAACATCTTTATGTACTAAAAATGTATGACAATGACAAAAAAAATATTTTAAAAAATACATAAAGTTAAGACTTTACAATAGAATGTAACTTATTATGTAGATAATGCATTTAAATTTATTGTATTATGAACTCGGGATAGGTTAAAGTTACAGAATCGAAAATCTAAATCGCTTTCTCGTCCTGTCATAATAATGATTTAAAATTTAAAGTAGGAGGAGAATATAATTTGTTAATAGAAAAATGTGTATAAAATATGTGAAAAAACTGTCGTAATCACAATCTGAACTATGTATATAATCTAATTCAAGCTTTTCTTTTTCGCTTATAAACGTACTCGTTCGTTTTCAGCAGCCATAGATTTAAAACAAAAGTCGCCCGAGACCCGTTTGAATAAACTCAACCCTCTGATTTATATCAAAACTTTGAACAGTTTCAGTACTTTAAAACATATGCGTGCTACGAGTTTATTTTGTACTTGAATCTGTAAGATATAGAACGAAAATATTTTGGTATGTTTTTAACAAAAAAAATCTAAATATGAGAAATGTAATAAATTACATTTTTACTTATTCTCTTTTGGTTTGCTTCGATTACTGTTCTATTACTATTATTAGACAAATAGAGTAAGATAATGTAAAAGGTTGACACTGTATCTGTCAAAAGCCGATTTCATATAAACTTTTTAAATTAATAATAACTGAATTGACATTCTCTCTCTCGTAGATATTATTTTTTAGAAGAATCTGTGATAAACATAAAACTAATGTTCATACTTTGAGAAATTCGTAGGACGGCCCAAATACAAAATTCTTGCTCTACCCCCCCGTACCAGTAAAGTAATTATAACTTTTACATTTTTTCATCTAACACGCACGACGTTAGTTTTTAGTCGCATTTACTGCAATGTGTTGCTGACGCCATTTATTTTCAAGAGGGTAATAAGTCCGTTGTCACGCAAATCGTCAATCAGCTGCCTATACAGGGCCGCAAGTACCAGCGGGAAAGTAATTAATTCAGTACTAATTTCCTGCGGTATAAAGAACACGAGTACAGGAATTTATTAACATTTTACAAATTTACAACCTACTTAATAATAGAACCTTCGATTACAATAATACATACACCAACGCGTGAACGAAACATGTATCAAAAAAATTATTGCGGTGCTGTAACGCTTTATCATTTAAGTTGATTGACTACAATTTAATTAAAAACTTTCTATTAAATACAGTTAGTATATAATAATGTCTAAACGATATATAACTACATATTATGTAATTATATGTAAAAATATTTCATAACGTACTATACTATACATCGCGATATTAAACTTGACGATCCACTTTACAATTTGAATAACTTCTCGATTTGTTGAAGCGTTGTTAAAATGTCAACTTTGTTCACCGCTGTGGAGTGTTATTAAACTCATCTTATATAAACTTAAAACATATAACCATATACTATGTACATAAAATTTAGAACTCAGGATATGAAATTGCTTTATTTAGTCACAAAATTATTAACTTGGTACAGTTTTGTTTCTTGTCTATTCCACTTATATATGTACAAGTAAAAATGTTATCAAGATGTTAAAACTATAACAAACCGGTGGATTCTATCTCGCTGTCAAACGTGTGACGGATATGTGATTTATTCCCGATCCGCGTATCTAGTATGTATAAAAGTAACGCACCACAAAATATTGGATCGCCTGCAACGTCAAATGTACATTTTTGAAATTGGTGTATGTCCAATACGATAACAGAAAAATGAAATGAACCGATATTCTAAACGGACATTTCGATAACTTTTGTTATTACATATCACACTTTTAGAAAAAACTATAGTTTTTTAGTTTTTAGCGTTCTTTATTACCTCATAGATCATACAGTAACCAATAAATATTTGCTGGTGGTAAGTCTCTGTTGCCGGAGACTGTCTAGGTAGATACCACCGCAGCTAATATTTATGCCGTCTAACAGAAGTATACGAACATTACTGTGTTCCGGTTTACAGGGCGTTATAGCTAGTAAAATTACTGAGTTAATGAGACTCAACATCTTAAGTCTCAATGCAACGAGCGTGGTGCTGTGTATACTATCCTAACTAGTGCGACATTGTTATGGGTAGGCATATTACTTATAATCAGGTGATCGTCCTGATCTTCTCGTAACTTCATTGATTTTTTTCAGCTCACTTAATGTTTCTACTGCTGGGACTCGAGACCTTCTCTGATAATGAGAGAGTTTTGGCTATAATCCACTACGCTGGCAAAGTGCGGGTTGGCGGATAAAGCCAGTGATATTTAAGTTCTTAAAACGCACATAACTCAGAAAAATCATAGGTGCGTGCCAGTTTGAACCCGCGACCTCGGAGCGGAAGCCAAGGTACCAAACCACTTCGCATTTCATTCCTGAAAAATTCTTGATAATTTAAAAAAAAAATAATAAAAATCAGTAGGTATTTCGTAATGGTTATGAGTTCTGAACATCCATCACCTCAGTCGTCCCGTGACTAGAGCTGTTGTAAAGCACTAAAAGTGGAGGCAATAATAAAATAAATAATATAAGATAAAATCTGTACAAAGTAATTTTGTTACATTATTTCGTGACTACACAAAAACGAATAAAATATTTTGGTCCACGAGTTATTTTTAGTTACCGCCCTTTGTTTTCACAACAAACTAATAATTACGACGTTTACAACATTATTTAGACGAAGGATATATTAACTACATTTGTAACGTTTTGTTCAAAAATGGGTAAAGAGTATCGTTCACATAACGAGTTATCAATAAACTGTTTAAATAATAAAGTTTCTTCAACTGTTTGAACAAAGATCCATAACAATACGTTGAAGCAAAAACCTATTTCAATTTTATTGATTTTTTTTCATACGATTTCCCTGGACATGTTGGTATTATAAAGCATCCGGAAAGCGCTATATAGCAATCTATTCTTGTAACTTTTCATTGGTATTTAATAGAAACAGTATAGGCGACAATAGAAAACCTTGTGGTACACCAGCAGCAATATTTGCGTATAGATACTTAAATAACTATTTCAAAAATTGGTTAATACTTAATAATTACAACATTACATATCTATTACATACAACAATTATAATACAGTTATCTCAACAAACATTTTCTGCATTAAACACGTGAATAATGTTACTTAAAGCATGTGTAAGTACTAAATAATGAATGGTAGTATGATAATTATTAAAATGTTTAAATAGACGAAGATTTACTAGTTTTCTTTTTAAACAAAACCTCTGTTTTACAAGTGTCCAAAAGTGTTGCCTCTTTTTAAAAAGTTTTAAGATATAACTTTTCACATAAATCAGTGACACGGTACTATTCGTACAGACGGTTAAAATATCACAAGTCCCTGATATCGGGAACGTCGAACTTTGTCCGGTTCAAGTTTTATTTTAAAACTGTTGGGCTTATCTTCCGAGCAATAAAAAGTAACAAGTTTTGAATATATACATTTCAAATAACAGTTTAATATATTTAATATTAACAGATTATTTTTAATTAACTTAAAACAATGAAAATATTTAACATTTTAAACAATATATAGAAATAAAATTAAAAAAATGAGAAATAGCTCATTTAGTAAGTTTCTTCTAATGGGTCTCGGAACCTTCTCTAGCAATAAGAGCATTAAGTCCTTTTAACGGACAAGTGCGGCTTGGCGGATGTGACATATCCACAAAAGCTGTTGTTCTTGGAACATGTCGGTGTCTATACGAGATTTTTTTCACTGGAACCTTAAGCTCTGTAGGAATCGAAGTCCGTCTCTTCCACACGTACAACGCGTTCATATAACCATATAACCGCCTTGCAATTTGAGTTATCACGGCTTCTTCTAAATCTATAAAATAATTTAAAATGTAAATAGATAAAATGCTTTGTAAATAAAAACCCTGTTAATTAAATAACATTACGACTCCAGTAAATCTCATGGTCAATGATAGAAAAAAGGAAACTTTGTGAAACACTCATCTGTCGCTGTCGTTCAAATTGAAAACAGATTATTCCCTCGACGATCCCTATGCCCTTACGCTTTGTTTTTGTAAAATATACAAGTATGTTTTATTACAGTCACAGTACATGTTCAAATATTTTTTTATATAAATATACACTTCTCAACGTTACTTTATCTGAATAAATGTTAAAAAATAATTGAGCTCTAAAAATCCTTGTGAAATGCGAACAGCGTTAGCGAGTGGCCTTGGCACCAGGATAAAAATATGAAAAGCTTTTTTCATCGCACGTTATTATTTCATGAAAAAGGGGTAATGGTGGAACAAAAAGGAACTGTTGAGCTGAAGTTTTCATTGAAGTAACAATTTCAAGTTCCAAGGAGGTTTGTTATTAGTGAGCAACCCTATCGTGACCACGATTATCCATTTTGATAATTGAAGCGTCAAGTAGAATCACGCAAGAAACCTATTAAAGGTTAAAAGGTATATTTACCGAAATTTATGAGACACTTTATCGCGAAAATTAACAATATCTTAATCACGCTTACATAGAAAAGCACTGGGTTATAATAATGAATCCTACGACTACAGTGGGGTCATGACTGAATATATATTTGTCAGTATAGTAAGTAGGATACAAGTAATGACATACACATTAGCAGTAAAACATAAATGTAATAGGAATAAGTTATGTATTATTACCGATCCAAAACAGTTAGTAGTAATGTAATGGAATACATGAAACAGTATAAACATCTTTGTAGATTCATTGAAGAATGTTGATGCATTTTTCAATAAACTGCAATAGTAGTCAATACCTGACTACGAGATATGATGTTATAGCTCATATGAAATACAACGAATGATAAATGATAATTATCAATCACTTCTGATCTATTTACCAGTTTCCCATTGATCACAATACGATGGACTATGACGACAGAAGTGTGTCAACTTTTTTGCCTATTATTGAGCTGCGGCTATTAAGCTGAAACTATCGAGCTAATGAACTTTAATTATATAACGTGTTCTTTAACTTAATTCACTACAAATCCGCTGTTTGGACCCAATTCAACAATACTAAAAATCGCTATGGTTCGCGATAAAACTTTTGCCCATTAATTAACTTTGACCATTTTCGAAATTAATTCTTACTTCACATACGAGTACATACGTTTATATAGTTTTTCTATCAATATCCAAGATTCGAAATGTATTTAAAAACATATTCATGAATGTAATTGAAGTCGATGATCGCAAAATATGGTTTATTATTTCAAATTACTTAACCGATTCAAATTTACATATGTTTATAATGAGCGTTTTGTGACTAATGTAGAAACGAAATCCATAAAACCAATAATATTTTGTACAACAAAACTTTTGTTTTGTGCAAAACACGAAATTATTTGATGATATAAATATTCCATCCATAACTGATCTAAAAATTGCTTTATATAGCAATGTCAAATCAAAGAATTGTTGTTAAACATTTTATGAATATTTAAACGTCATGGAGTTGTATTTTATTCATCACTACAGGAGCTGCGAATATTTTGTTAGAGTATGTTTGCATGGAATTTTCCAATTTCTTTGCATAGGGTGTTTTACACAAAAATATATCACAATAAACTGAGGTGCTAGTAAATCTACACGATAGCCGCATGTTAGCACGCAATGGAACAATTACTTTATTATTAATAGCAAGGTTAATCAAAAGCTGTCGATCCGTCACAAATGATTAATAGAACTTGATCAGGCGAAGGTGGCGAATTAATGTTTAAAAACTTACATTTGTGGTCATTAATTACAACAACATAACCCAATTATACTTTGTCTAAAAATATTTAATACAAATTATACTAATCTAGTAACTCCTAAATATTAAAGGTAACGAATATTTCATTTATATAAACACTTTATTTCTCGCATTAAAAGAGGATTCTGACTTTAAAACAAAACTAACATCTAAATGTTAGTAAGGACGACCTTATCGCTATAAGCGATCCCTTATATGCAACCCTGTAGGACAGGAGAAGTGAAATAGATAAATAAATAGCAGGGTTTTTAGAATACAGCAGGTAAACACGCTATACATACAATATACATACTAACATATTTTAATAAACAACAAATCCTCATCTCAGGCTGTAAGTTACAAATAGAAAGCTAAAATTATCAACAACTACATAAATAATTATTTATAGTGTAACTAACAACAATGTATGGTTTAAAACTAATATAACCGTTTGTTTCCATTTGAAAACATTTTTGGGATATAACTATAAACCCTTTGGTTGTTTCCTCGTTTTGACCTGTTAATGTAATCTCTTATTATGGTTAACGTTATTAGACTCTTAAAGAGTGCATTCTGCTAGGCTATGGGTTTTTACAAGCCATGAACCAAAAAAGGTTATTAAATCGATGTATTATTGAATTAACATTATGGGAGTGTGAACTAGCTATAATTATGTAACACTGACGAACTTGATGGACTTTTCACATGTACTGTTATAATTCACTAATTAGTAGTGGTAGTTCCCACGTCGACTTTAAAACAGAAAAATACAAAACAAATATTATAATAAATTGGCAACAATTTCGGATGTATAAACTTTTAAACTACAAAATCAAGTTGAAGTTAAGCAATAACAAATGTCATTGTATATCTTTACCTTATCGATGTTTCTTTTACATGTGTAGCCATCGAGAACAATAAATGAAATGATATGTGAATGATTATTCAAAACACTGAATAAACCATTACTAACTAATAATGAACATCCTCTTCATCAGATTAATACCCATTGCCATACAAAAGACTCCCCAGAGATTTTAATCTTAATCGATCCTTATAGCCCCTAGGAGAATCAGTAAATTTAAAGGTATTTTCATATAACATTTTTATTTATTCTTCTGCATGTTAATTTGACGTATTAACTAAACATACACACTTAAAAAAAATATAGATGAAGCCTCTTTGGTTTGTATCGCTTCGTAAGATATTATAAACAAAATTTAAATAAAAATATTAACCAGGAAATTAATGTTTATATAACGGAAATATAAAAAGCTTTACATGATAAGATTTCTAGTAGATTTGTTATGTACATTGTAACTATTAAAGAACTTTCTATTAGAAGAAAATTTTAATGAGACGGTCGTAATTTAAACTAAATATTCATGTTTGAGTTGTGGATTTCTGTGGTATCGTTATGTGACATGCTCAAAAATTAATTAACAGTAGGTATATATGTATTTCATTCAAGTTTGGATGGATTGATAGTACCCTCCTTTGTTAACGCACCCTGTACAGTAATCCGATTCCAATGGTAGCTCCGACAAATTTGCGGTCCGTTGAGTGTATTCCGTATTCTCTCTTGATGATCTAGAATTTGCTACGCTTTTAATGGCATTGTATAATGTACTAAAGAAAAATCATTTATTTCATCAAATATATTAAAAAAAGTAAATTTCTTTTAGATTTTTTTGACTTTGGCATGATACTGATATCATCAGAAACGTTCAAACTTATACATTAACGAATAAGCCAAATGTTCATAATTTCTTATTGCTACCTAAATATAATAATTTTAGCTAAAAAATGTAATATTCAGTTCACAATTGTATTTAATTTAAACTTATATTCAGAAATTTCATACTTCAATAAACAACATACTTCAATTAATTTTTAAATAAAGCTCACGACTTATTTTATACTCTTTATTACTTATATACGACAAATGTTATCTTGCTCTCTGGTTGAATTAAAACGATTAATCATTTAATTTAGTCATATATTTGACAAATATAAATTTTGCGAATTGTAAACAATAATTTGCTATTATATCTGTGACATTAATAATCACGTGAAAAGTGTTGGGGAACATTCAAAACGTCAGTGTTATGAATAAAAAGTACTAGAACAACCGCAGCTCTTTCTACCGCCGAACAGTATTTAACAAACATTACCGTGTTCCGGTTTGACATTGAAGGCATTGTAGCTTATGAAGTTATTGGGGTAACGAAACTATATATCTTATGTCTTAAAGTCACGAGCACAGCATAGTGTTGTATCCATTTTAACTACTTATGTGTTGTTATGGGCAGGAGTATCATTAGGCTAACGTCTGTTACCGTTAAAGCTTCTAAAAACAAAATAAATGTTAAGTGAAATAAAATTTGGTCAAATTTAGTTCACCAAGAATCATTTATCAAATAATCATTTGAAACGTTAAAAATTAATAGTTATCAGTCACTGTCTCACTATCCTTTAGGACGTGACGCGTTAATCAAGAAAAATAGGTTTGTCGCCTGGTCTCCACGCAGATTATCCATTTTGTTAATTGACACGTCAAATTGGGTCACGCGAAATTCCTATTAAGTCCTCTCTCCTATAGTTACCGAAATAAGTTTGACGATTCCACCGACTCCGGTTGCCAAATTGACAATATTGAAACTTTAAACTGAGCTCACGACCTAATTCTATGCTTTTTTAGTTGCATCTGACATAAGACATAAGTATTTTGAGATTTTTTATTAATGATTATGTATAATTATTTTCTGATAGAGGTTATAAACTAAATCTTTATAATATTATGATTTCTTTTAATCCATAATTGTAGCCTTTATAATTTATAAAGAACTAATGTATGTTTGGCTCTAACATTAATTTAAGGAGTAGGAATAAACTTGATATGCTAAATGTACGGTCATATGTCCTACAGGAAATTTAAGAACTTCATTAAATGTAAATTGTGTGCGTATATACGTAAGCTTTATTATCATAAAAGTATCATAAATAACTATATTATTTATAGTAATATTAAAGACTTTTATGATGTCACGGTTGCTTGACAGTGGTGTGAACTGTTTAAGAAGATAAAGAATGATATGCAAGAAATGAAAATTGTATTAGGTTTATAAGTTTAAATTGAAAAAAGCCGGACTAAATTTCTTGTGTGTTCTTTTTAGTCTCCTCACCTTTTGGAACACACAGTGAATACTTATAATTAAAATAAATTTAATGACATATCAAAATATCCCTAACGGATTTTCTGAATAAATTTATTGGATTTTAATTTTTGTATAACACTCTTTAACAATATTTCTTTATTATAAGAAAGTTAAACTAGGCAATAATTGTAGTAAATATATATTTACAATAAATGAGTAAATAAAAACGAAATGGTTACTCCTACAGAGGATATTGCTGAATAAATTTGTTTGACTTTATCGCCTGAAATATCGTTGCCTATTGGCGGCTGATCGACAATTCGCGTGACGGCAGTATTTTAAGAGCATTATAAAATTTAAGTCCAAGTTGACTACAAGTTTTTTGTGTTCGCTACAAATTGACCGGTAACTTTTAGTATAAGTTATTAGTTGTCTGGCTGTATAGAGTTTTTCAAGTTGATCAAGGCTGCATTTATATCGTCTAGTTAGAAGAAGGTCGCCTAAACATTGGCAAACAAGATCAACAGACAAACCCAAGACAAGGGCCCAAGACAAGAAACCCAAGAAATACGTAGTGTCATAAGACGTGTGTGAGTTCCAAGTGGATGATGCTAAGAACATGCGAAATTGATGGAAAATATAAAGAAATTTGACTCAATTAACATTATAGAATAATGGCTAGTAAGGGGGAGTTTCAAACACAATTGTGTCCTTATTCTGACGAGTTACAAAACTTATTAAATAAGTACCTTAAGAAAATTTTGAAAAGCTCGTAACCAGAACAGAAAGGTTAGAAATCTTGTTTGCAAGAAAAACAGCCTTTATAATCATTCTGCATCCATTGATAGTCATAATAAGCTTAACTAATATAAAGATTATCTCTTGGTTGGCAATTGCTGTAAGGACAATGCCAGCGACGGCTTTTTGCAATAAACTGTTGTGTATAACTAATTTAAAATATCACAAAAATTTTAAACCCACAACCAGCAGCTGACTTAGATAACTATTTAAGTTGAAACTATAACCTTTTTTTAGTTCTTTTTAGCTGTTATTGTCACATAATAATACATGTCATGTATACCTAAATATAAAATGCCTAACTCTTTGATATGAGAAAAACATATTTGCGCTGTTCAAATACCCCAAGACACTAAGATAATATTGAATAAATCATCCTTTATTGAATATTTGTTTGTTCGGCTAAAAATTTGATCATAATACCCTACCCTATAATTTGTCTATTTAGTAGTTATAACATAAAGTTTATTATTTATATAAATAATCTACAATTTTGTTAGTTCGTGTATTTAAAGTAATTCTGTTCATTTTAATCCACATGAAACTGTTGATACAGATACTATATAATAAATAAATATAAATATTATTGTGTACATATACACATATACTTCTTTTATGTTTAGGGAAACTGTGTGATTAGATTGCTAATTTTAACTCGGATACAAGTCGTAGCAATATTAACAGTGTGGACGTTGTTGGTCAACAGGTGAGTAAAAACATTTCAAATTACACAATCTCTATCAAACGCCCGAAATAGAAGAGAAGTATTAAGAGATTTCAGACTCAGATGAAAAGCAATTTTAAAGCTCCATTTTACAGTTAACCTTTTTTAAGTTAATATGAAACCAAATGTTATAAACGGTCACCGTTCATTTTTACGATGACAATTCAGTTAGCGTGAGTTCTTACAACTCCTTTAATTGGATCGCATTCCGAACACGTATCAAAAGCTACGTCGTCCGCAGGAACAGGACGATAAAGCGAAATTCGTGCGACGAATGGTATTTTTAAAATTTATAAAAAAAAATATTTCACTGTTTACTTGAATAACCTTAAATTAAAAAATACTGCGTCCAACTTGTCATCTGTTATAGAAGTTTCGTTATGAAAAGATAATCCCAACAAGACCTGTGAAACATTAAGCAGTGCATTTCAAAAGTCTTTAAGTCCTTATTAAACCTTTTTAGTAATAGACGTACTAAATTTTGTAGTAAACCCTTAAGTAATCTTCCAATTAGAATATCTAATAGTAATCACTAAGATTTAAATATTTGTACCCGTGTTTATAATACTTTAATAAATCAAAAATTATACGATGGATATCTATAAAATACTTTAAAAAATTTCAAATGAGGACTGTAAAATAATCGAAAAGGTATGTAGAAGTAGCACTAAATCTGTCTAAAAAATCTGCGGTATCCAATCATCTATAAATTCACATATAATCTTCTAGAAACATCCACAAATAAATAAATGTGAAACTTCCTCTGTCGTCATCTTAAACTTACATAAACATCTTACGCTTTTAAAAGGTAAGAACTTAATCATATTTAAATTTATTCAATAAATTTTCCCTGTTGGCGTGATATTATAATAAAAGCAAAATGGAATATTGATGATATTGAAATCGATTTTAATTCTCCGCTTGAAAATTGAAATTTTTCTTTAACACCTTTCTGTCAACGTTAATTTTTAAAGTAAACTAGCCACTTATACGAGACGTAAACTGTATGTTATTTCACAGTGCCTTTTAAGATGAATTATCACATACTATAACTAGTAATAAGCCTTATATGTGATAAATAACTTGCTCTTGATACATTTTACGTTATTGTAATATTAAATCTGTTTAAAAACGTCAACAGCATATAATCAGACTGCATATAATTACTCCACGTGTTAATGCAATATAATTCGATCGCCTGACTACGTTGGCAACCTGGCCTGCAGCTTTTCCTCCTCTGTCAAAGATCAACAGGGAGACTATGATACGTTGAGAAAATGTAATGTCTAGAGATATTCATGAGTGCCAAGTGATAGATGATGATGTCAAGGACATAGCGAAAGAAGCGATAGGTATAGAGACCCCACTACCATATGGAATATAATTTAAATCAATTGAACAACTTTTCTTTAACAACTCATAAAACCTTTGTAACAAGTTATATTTATTTTACAATTTGAATCTTGATACTAAACAACTCTGGCAATATTAAACTATTATTGCCTTGACACATACTCGTATTCATTTTATTAATAAAGCAATATCATACGACATTTTATTAACTGAAAAAATACTATGGGTACTTGGGGCGGCTAAAGTCGCTTTTTAATCAGTCCGCAACTTACAATATACTAATGTAATATACAAAAGCTGTGTAATCAATAGATTTGGATATTGTAACCAATAGATTCGAAGGAGTTTGTGATTAATATTGTCTTAATTGCGGTTGTATGGAATCGATCAAATTAATACGTAGCTTTGGTTTCACCGCTCGCTGCCCCCATAAACAAAAGGCAATTAGCAACTAAACGGAATCGAATTTAATCGTACCGAGCGATATTTAAAAGCCTCCGGCAATCCTCCCGTGCAGTCCGTGAACTGGAATCGAATTGAATCGACTAATAGATTGCTAATTAGAAAACTTGACCAGTCAAAGAGATCGGTCAAAAGGGTGCAAACTGTGCAAATACTGCAATACAAACCGAAACACTAATTGGCGTGTATCTCTCATGTGAGCTTGACTTTGTTTCATACAGACTGATAGATGGATATTACATAGGTTTTTTAACATATACAATATATATACTTTAATACAATGAAACGACACAAGCGAAACTTATTAGGTCATAACTTCCGTCTATAACCATGGCGACATAACTATTCTGCCAAATAAGTCAATAGAGTACTATTGATTCATGAACTATGTGTTATAGGTTCATTAATTATACATCAACTATTCATAAGATTGAATATACTGCAATTAATATCATTTTCCTGCTGTTACCCATATCTATACTTTTTAACACTTTCTTTTTTGACACTTATAACGCACTTCACGTTTTGAATTATTCAGATTAAAACAAAATTTAATTCATATCAATTTATTCTTTCACTACTACACTACGACCAAAGCTGAGAATAAAAAATATAAATATGTATAATTATCTAGTTATTTGTATAATTCTAAACAAACATGTGTAAGTTTAATTTTTTTCATCTTCATTCCCACAAAAATGGTTTAAATTATATTTCTATTTCTCTTTTATAGTATTCTTGTTGAAATGTAAACCTTCGAACAAAGACACTAATGGTCTAGAGTGGATTGCAATATTAAATTTCACAATTGTTATTCCTTGAAAATAAATTTCGAGGATAATAGACTTTACAGTTGGTTTGCACAAGAGGATCAAGTTACTATTATGGCTTTTAGTACAATATTTGATTATTATATAACGTTAAGTATACTCAACATTATTATTATTGGTATCCTAATAAATTCATTTCATTCATTCGTAGATCGGTAGTATATACAATATGGTTTATTATGCAACAGACCGACGTAAAGACATGTTTTAGAGATATTTTTATCAAAATTTAGAATATAATACACTACTATACCTGAATAGGACACTGTTTCATAATAATTTTGTTTGAATAACTGCGAGGATTGCCTTCGTGGCGCTGCGGCTGGCCCCTTGACTTGCGATCATCAATTCTGGGGCCACATTTGAAAGACTTTGTTCGAAAACAATCCTATTTCTAGCTAGCCCCAAATTCATGTTATAAAGCTACTACTATAACAGCTTCATTTTGCTCTTTTTTATCCTTCTGTATGTTCCCACTGCATGGACTCGGCCTTCTCTCACAATGAGAGAGTATTTGGCCTTAATCCAACACGCTGGCCAAGTGCGGGTTGGCGGATAAAGCCATTGATATTTAATTTCTAAAATCGCACATAACTGAAAAAAGTCATTAGTGCGAGCCGGATTCGATCGCGCGACCTCCGAATCGGAGGCCGAGGTCTCAAACCACTTGACTAACACGGCTTCATTTCGCTCTATTTGTCAAAATATAGTAATAATTTCTTTAGGCTTGCTAACTTCATTATTTCTAGAATCGTTGTTATAATTAGTCCATTGTAGATTCGCAAGGGATTGGTTCTTTTATCATCTGGCGTATGCCTCCTGGTCACGCTTTTTTATCTAACTACAGAGATAATAAATAAAAAAAAAAGTTTAAGTCAGATATAGCAGATTCTTATGTACATGATATAGGGAGGGCCAAAAATTTTTGCACTTTTGAAACATGTCTAGAAATAAAAGTACAAATGTTATTTTGTTTATGA
>DWHU01000686.1:0-16494 GCA_018247975.1 Parides photinus | reverse complement strand
TTCTTTCCCGCGATTTTTTAAATAAAATAGTTATGGACATAAAACATTATTATCATTAGTATTTAGTAGGTATCACAACTCTTAATTTTCTTGGTGAAGATCAACGATGGTATTAATATAAATATTATGTGCTTTCAACTATGTTTAAACATAATATGATTATATAATCACTTAACTAAAATTTGCGTTGCGCAAATACATTACCACATTTTTAGGTTAAAAATTCAACGTATTTTTGAAAGCTATGTAAATACTACCAAGTTATTTAAATATGCATAATCAGATTCATAAAACGCTTACATATGCTATACATATACCTATACTCAAATCGTTGTCTTTCCTGGAACTAAAATTTAAATAAATGCACATATGTGCTTTTACTAAACGTAAAAATACCATTATTTTTGATTATTAATCATGACTGATGATCAATTAGTCAATCCGTTAAGCAAGTGTGCTCATATGTACACAGAAGATTAAGTAACACTGGTTCTGAGTTCAGCGACTTCGTAAGACTTTCTCTTTAAAATTAATAACAAACAAGACTGCACTCTGGGGAAAGTAATTATTCACTAATTAAAACTTATTTATTACTAATCCTTTGTTGCTTTTTTAAAACAGCGTATAGCTTATGTGTTAAAGTACTTAGATTAGTAGGTTAAGTTTCCGTTTCTTGTTTAATGTTTAGAAACTACATAATACTACTTTATCTAACAGGAAAGTTTGTCAATCTGATAAGCAAAACTAGTTCTTCAAATTGTGCTTTACAACTGATATGCAATATTTATGAATGAGTTTTTTTAAGTTTAAATCTGTATTGGGGACTTAGCACACAGTTATTAAATTTTAAGATACGAGACAGTCGAGTCGACGACTCGAGTATCAAAAAATAACTGTGATTTAAAATGATACTGAGCCTGAGTTATAATAATATGATTTAATTTTATTATATTTTCTTTTAATAATGATGTGTTCTGACTAGTTAAATCCTTGTATATGATGCATACCTTAGTTTCTTGTACATGCTGGTGAAAAGCGGCAGGCCGTCTTCGTCCGTTCCTATATGGGGATCAAACCTCCATGTACCGCCAATGTGCCGCGATGCCTCGTACACTGTAAAGTTGACACCATACTCTTGAAGGTATCTAGCTGCCGCCAATCCGGAGTAACCAGCGCCGACCACACACGCTTGTTTGATATCTGATGGCTAATACAAGAAAAAGAAATCCTTACATATAAGTACACTGGGTGAACACGTTAGTATATCGACAGTGGTATCATATCGATACCTGTGTACATAAGTCACTTTCGAGACGTTTTTGCATTATTAGTTGTATTTGTATATTTACAGGGATTCTACACTTTAAATTTTAAATTCATTGTACAATCAGAAAAACAAGGTTCGCTGCATTTTGATAAAGAAAATATGTTGACAGTAAAGAGTCAATGAATGTTAAATAATAATTGCATTTATATAGCTTGTAATATTGTTGCGTTATTATTGTAATTAAATGAATTGGATGAAAGTGAGGATGAGGGTGAGTGGAAAAAGATTAGAATTAAATGATATGTTTAATATTAATATTATTTTAAAATATTGTCTAATTGATGTACTTGTCTATAAAAAATATAAAAGTTATAGTGATTTATGTGCTGACCATAAGTACAAATGCAAATATGTCTCCAAAAGTGATTTACCTGTAGATTTACTTTATTAACCAATATGACTTATCAAGCGGGTTTGATTAATTGTTACCATCTTTAAAACTCTACTAAATATGGTCTCCGAATCAGGCCGCGGATGAAAAGCGTATTACAAAACAAGCCAATACAAAACAATCTACGGTATCATCAAGGAATAGCGAAAGCAGAGTAAAGGATAACTGTACTTCACAGAATGTTTTTTTCTGACCTTATTACGATTAACGATTTTACTAGTTATTTATAAGCTTCAGACTTCTCTGTACCTAGAGTCATCGCTCCTCATTATAATGCGTGTGTGTCACGGCCATTTTACCCACATTTTGTTTTTCACGATGCTGATTACAGTCAATTTTACAATCGCAATAACTGTGACATAAAACTTAAGCTAATAATAAAAATGTGTTAAAGGTTAATTTGACTATAACATTTTTGTTTTAAATTTCAGAAAGCTCGAACTTTAAAGAGAAAGGGTTTTACTACTGTAATGGAGGGATAAAATACGAGCTATAAAGTACATAATGCTTCAACTACACCTTCTGAAGCAAGATTAGAGAGGTCAGAGTTTTCATTTACTTTACTTATTCTACATAGCTTAATTATAATAATCAGTTTATCCATTAAACATTATGTTTATATACGCAAACGAGAAAACAAGTAAACTTCAAAATAGGTATGGCAATAACCAATATTCGTCTTATACCTTTAGTAATTTTTTTAGAAACAATGAACTTGAGTACAGGTAACAGTTTAATAACTTGTTAACAAATAAACAACAGTTTTACCGATCAGAACGTGCAAAGGACGGAGATTAAAAAAAAGGAATTATTCTCGCTTTGCGTTTTTGGTCTTATTTCAGACGGTTCGCTGATGATGTATGAAGTTATGAATATTTTGTTCATAAATACTTCGTGATTATATCGCTAGAAATATATGCAAGTTAAGCAAATCCACTGAACTAGTTATACCATCCAAGATAAATCTTTATCAATGTCTTAACAAATGATATTATAATGTAAACAACTTTAATTTTCTACCTAAATTCCAAAACAGACATTTCAACCATTACTTAACTCTTTCACAATAAACATATAAATTAATAAAAAATACTTTTTTGTAATTACTGTGCATATTACCGGGTTTATGACATAAAATGAGAGGAGTTATATTTACGTAAGTATAAATGGATTCTAGATCGATCGAGATTAAATACATAGCAGCGGTTTTAATTACTATGCGCAAACGGACTTCAATATCTTTAGCCCGTGGAAAACCATGGCTAGACATAGGCCGGTGAATATAATAAATAAGAAAGTTTGTATTAACTACATAAAACACATTAATCATCTACAATCTAATCTAGTTACGGGACCAAATAAGACAATCAAAATTTAATGTGAACAAAGATTTTAAAAATTTACTTTAACGTTCGAAATTTGCTTTAAACAAAAAACATTTCATATTTTTGTTACTACATTATAATTGTAATACGAAATTATACACTTTCAATTAGAAAGAAATATCAATACCTTCACCAATTCAATATATAAAAGAAAAGAGTGACATTTCTGTACGGTTTTAGGTATTATTTAATCAAGCGTCCTCGTAATAGCGTTATTATTCAGTACCTTAACCAAGTAATGTAGAGGTTTGTATGTATGTATAAGTTGGCATGAATGTTCATTCACAAGTGTAGGGACATAAGAGAGTGTCGACCACTACTTCGATTGCATAAACGACCACAATGTTTCTTATGGCATTAATGCCATCATTATGCAATAAGCCTTCCTAATATTAACTATATTTACCTTTTCAATATAGTAGCAGAGCATTCTCTGCGAGAACACTACACCATCAATAATGACATTAAAACCCAAAGTATAACTTGACATAAAGTGTTAGGATGTTTAAAATATTTTTATACCTTATCAATATCACGTTGCTCCTGTTTACAATCAATACATCTTTGTTTTTATATCAGAAGTTGCGTATTGATGGAAAAGTCCATTAAGAAGTAGAAAGTGAACAATCAAGAATGTAAAGAATTAAATGTTTTGATCATTTATTACAAACTACTTGCAATTGCTTTGTCAATAACATGTATCTATATCACTAAACTACGTCATCTTTCTATAAATCTTATTGTTTAATGAAGAAAACGGCGAATGTTTATTTTTTAAACAAGACGTAAGTTGCAGATTTTTTCGACATTACAAGTATTATTGCGGCTTCCTAATATTTCTATTACAAGTAAATGTTTAAGTTTGCTATACTAGCACATATTACTAGGTTAAACTTAGTCTATACTGTTGCTGTACGACCACGTATACTTTTTCCTTAATAATCAGATATGCCTGCCTATCATTTTTTAACGAAAAATTGTTTTAATTATATTATCAATGTTTACTTTTTTATTTTAGCCCAATAAATGATTACCTTCAATAAAAAATAATTTATTTATTCGGGACTTTTACGAAATGTTTCACAATATAGAATATTTAAGCTCTATGTGTAAAATCCAAATGAAGCAGATCAGCATTACAAATCCGTGTTGATGCACGATGAATATGCAAATATATCCGTGCACTGAATAATAGTCTATAATGCAGATAAATGATAGCGAAAGTTGCTTTTGAGTTGTCTTCGTTTCGAGAAGCCTCTTGCATTTGAATATGTGTACATAATTATATGAATATCTACATACGTAGCAATTGTTGATGCTCTATCAACTCATTTCTTCCGTTGACAATTAAATGAACTCTCGGTTAATCCGCTTTTCGGTTAAATTCCATACATAAGAACGCAAATAGTTGATCTTGTATTATTTAAGCGCAATAGATTTATTTAGCACAACTTACGAGTGTTCATACAATAATAAACTATTACACGAAGATTTACTTTACCAGTTTAAATGCAATATTATTAACAAGGACAACACCTGTTACTGCTAGTGCAATACGAATCACTCTATCGATAAGTAATTTGTATAATACGATAGATTTACCTCCGTAGAAGGAAATACGGACATTCACCGCCACAACGAAGTACTCATAAAGACAAAAGCGTAATTATTTTACAATCAAGTTACAAATCTATGTTAAAAATGCTGTAATACTATTGAGGTCGTATACTTTTTGTCTTTACTAATAAATACCTGTCAAGAAAACCTTTTTTTTCTAAATATTTGAAAGATTTATATTACGAAGTGATTAGAATAGTCATGGATTTCAGTTAACAAATCAATGGTACATAAATACCAAAGTATTTACTTATTCGTTAAAAATAATCAAAGCTGTACAGAAGTTATTAGGTTCTTTATGAAGTTACTGTCGAAATCGCCGAAGCCACAAATGCTGTCAAGGACTGCCAGTTGCTTCATAAAGTGCCGGATAAAGCCGGCGTTTTACCCATAAACATAACATTAATGTGCTATTGTATCCAACGTCATTATTTTCGACCATGACATGGCTACCTTCACCGTATCCTTGGAAGATTACCAATACTGAGATTGTAATTTTCACTCGTTAAACATAAACACAAACCAACGTTATTAAATATCCTTAATTTTTATATACGAATACTGTACTATTTTTATACTGTATTCATTATTAAAACACTATTGTAACATTCCGTTATGTAATCGGACAATAAATAACATCCGTGTATTTATTATTAATCCTCGCAGTCAAATATCAAATAAGTTAAGAAAGTGGCAAAAGATTTCAAAACATATTATAACGATTATTATTTAAATTTGAAACCGTCACGTGATGTGAATCAAATGCGATTTAGAAATGTCAGCTTGCTTAAATCTTAAATTATGTGAAAGTGGTTAAATTCGTTTTTATTATATCCTTTAATAGTACGCTTTAAAAATATATCTCGTCTTGTATAATATTGTCTTGTTACTAACCGCTATTAACAAATGTCCATGTTTTTTTTTTAATATTAATATAAGTAATTTTCCATTCATGTTTAAGTATGAAATTCTTTTGGAATGTCTCTGTTCCTGGAGACCGTTGCCATAAATTAGTATTTATGTAGTCATAATATATATAATAAATTAGTATTTATGACTACATAAATACTAATTTATGGCAACGGTCTCCAGGAACAGTAACCTGTTGTAGTCCATAGTGCTTATTTCTGACACTGAACATTAGTTTACAAAAAATACCGAGTTGCAATTCAAAAACTTATATCTAGTGCATTTATTACGTCAAAAAGACATCATCCAAAGTCTTAAGCAATGAACACTATTTGATGAAGTGTTTATCAGAATAACAAGCACTCTAACCATATGGTTTCAATGATCTGTTAACCTCGTTGGTTCCATGTATAAAAATATAATGTTATTTTGTATATATTATAAACAAATTGGTTATAAATGTACACCGTAAACACTTTAACATAATTTTTAATACTCGAAATCTTTAGATCAAGAAATGTTAATTTATCTTTAGTAGCTCTTATAGACGCATATGATAATTTAGTTCACGGTATTTTAAAAGGTTTTTTCCCTAATTGTCTGCCTAATTATATATGTAGAGTTCGTTACATTTACACTGTAAATTCGATGCAATTGGAAATATTATTTAAAATAACTTCATTTTATTTTGAATTAAAACCGAAACGGACGCCGTGGAGAAACAGATAAATTTTGTACGCTGTTTAGACTGCCTATGCAAACATAAAAAAATGAGATTATTATACAGTAGTAATAGTATTACATGTATCATAGTATACGAAACTAAAGTTCTATATGAAACTAAGATTGTTAGTGCTTGTTTTCATTGTCAAAATAATAACCTTCCTTCATTCGTACAAATGAAGAGATGAAAGAAGGATACTTACTATAAATATAACAGGAAAGCAATTTCAAAGTAATTTGTATCTGTCTGTCTATTAGTTCCGAGTTACATCTGAAACGACAGAAGAAAATTTCCGTAACAGAAAGTCAACTTCTTGACTGCTAATAATTGGTAAAGCAAATAATGTGTACTAGCGACGACGACATATATTATAATAGAGTGTCTACTTATATATTTTTATTTTATTTTATGTATCAACTTTATTTGCACACACAAAATTGGCCAAAATGCGGACTTAACGCCAAAGGGCATTCTCTCCCAGTCAACCATAAGGTTGAGCAGAGAACAGTAGTGTGGGTGCAGCGTTAATTAACTTCGTGATATATATAATATAATACATATAATACGTGATATGATATGATATCATGTATTATATGTATTATATTCTAATATATAATATAATAATATATCTTAGTTTAAACTAGTTGTTTTCCATTGGTATTAATCATAAATATTTAGCTAACGACAAAAATATTAAAAAGTTATTAGTTTTGTAAGGTGTGATAAAGAAGTTTCGAAGAGTTAAATTTGCAGTTGCCACTAATTACTGATTTAAATTTTTTTATATAATACAGAAGTATTCAACAACGGTCAGAAATTCAAATAACAGATTAAAACTTACGAACAAATAAGAGTAATCGCTAAGATTCAAAAGACCTAATAGTAAACAATCTCGACAAAAGTTACACCACAAATTGTAGTCCGTAGAGAGCTAGAACTAGTAAGGACGATTTTAAAGATTTTTTAAACCATTTAATTATGAGGATAGTAAAATTTAACGGGTTTGTGGCGCGAACAAGCCAGCACGTGTGATGCAGCCATCAGACAACAAACTTGGATAGAAAGAAACCGGCGACTGTCGCCTTGCCGCCTGCTTCCCGTTCCGATTCCAACTGCATTTTTCGCGCTCCGACCATTACACGCGCTCTTTGCTAACCGCATAAATTTATTCGTCATATTTTAATGCAACTAATATTATCGCATTATTTTTCAATTTGCTGCTATAATAAAACTTCAACTATAAAAGGCTGGGGTAAACAATAGATTATTATTTATTTAAATTGTTCCGTAACCTCTGATACATCGCCTAGACTTAAAAAAACTTTGTGATAATAAAAAGTTATTCCTTCGATATACAATTAATTAAAGTCTATTTTTTCTTTGATGGTTTTCCAAAAATACTAATCTTAAATATGATAATATATACAATACCGTTAATTGATGTAACACAAATTGTACATTTTATTGAATTTATAACGATTATGTTTTATTCATTATCGTATTACAGTTTAATTATTTTTTAATGTTCTGAATTGTGAATATTAACATAACTGTGTTTAAGAATATAAATCAAAAAAAATATCCTATAAAATTATAATAAAAAACTTACTACGTTTTGTCCATCTGAAGTATCCAGAACAATATTCATTAAATAAAAAAACGTCACACATGACCACAAAAAACGAGCCATTTTAGTATAAATTAAAATTAATTGTACTGTTATATAAGTTTATGTAATTTAATAAAAGTTCATAACGTGTAGGCAGTTGTCTCCGGTGGTCTGCCTTCGAGCGAAGACACGCCGAGATTGCGTATCAATCACTGAGTGCAAGACTAAAGTAGGGACCAGCTTGACAGCCTTGATACCCAAGGCTCTATGATTCACATACCTGTATGGCTTTGAAACAAAAAAATTTAACAATTAGCAATCGATTTACAACTAGTACTGCTACCAGATGCCTATTATCTAAAGTACTTGCTTCTTCGTTTAACTAAAAGCAATATCAGCCAATGAAACAAAATTAAAGTAATTTAAAATAAACGTAATATTTTTATTTTCACACAACTATATTAAATAAAATTATTCTATTTCTCCATTCTATTTTAATAATACGTATTTAGCAACATATGACGATTTATTTTATTTTGTTTTTTAATCTTTTATTTATATATGATTAATATTTAAACTTCCTAAAAATGCGCCAAACTTCATAATATTTTAATCACGAGACAATGGACACATTAATCTAACACTTCGTTATTATACTTAGGAAAGAACGAGTATTTTTAGAGTGAAACTGTAACGCCTACAACGACATTCGTTAAGATAATATACACTGCACCACATTCTACTCGACTCTTGATACTTGATAAGTGGTCTTTTGCGTGGTAGTTTTACTAAGGGCGAAGCGACTGTTTCAAACTGAAACAGAATAGAGGAAATAGTATCGGTTGGTTAATAGGTATTTAAATAATTTATAGTCATACTATTACGTTTTTTCATGAATAGTGCTGTTTGTCATTTGACCGAGTGAGAAAGCCCATCAAATGCTGGACTCGGGTACCAGGACCTCGCATCCCAATTCTTTACTATTATCAAAAGAAATAAAATACACAAAAATGTTAAGAGAAACATATGCCTGTTCCCTATTGTCCCTTATAAAACAATTTACATAATATAGGCAGTTTTAAAATTATCAGTAGTTTAAGAATATGCACAGGCGTATAGTGCCGAGTTCAACTTGTACTTAAATACTGATATTCTAGTAGCACCGCCATAACGAACCTCGAAGAACAGTGGTAACAGTTAGATAATATTCTGGTTTTTTAATTACACAAAATCTTGTCGATCAATAATAATGTATATCAATCGAAGTATCATAACGATTATACATTTATTATAATTAATTTCTGTTATATGTACAAGTTTCATACATTATGTACCTTTATTCAGTTAACTAGTAGTTTATGTCCCCCATGGCGAAAAACTTGCCATTAAGTGAACGCCATAAAGGTTTCGTTGCTTTATTATTTAAAATAAAATCTTAAGTTACAGTAAAGCAATTGGAATCTAGAAGCCTTTGCTAATTAGCTCCTATCAACATAAATTTACGACATTTATAATGAAACATGAGCATGGCTAGAATTGTTTTAAAGAGAACAAGGAAAAACCATTGTCTTACTTAAATTGTATAAACGAATTTTAAAATCTGTCCAAATACTTTATGATGTCTATTTTGATATTTACATTTACTTAACTAATGCTTAATATTATTTTATAGTTTACTCATTCAAAATAAAGCTTCGTTAATGTGTATGTAAACTTTATAATATTGATGTTTCTGGAATAAATTGTCCAAAGACAACACACAGTTTCTAAACTTAAACTTAATTATTTCGTTGGATTTTTCAAATAAAGAAAAATTTTGGACAAAATTTAAATTAAGTATTAAAATAAATTGGTCTTCTTTTCAATCAAAATGAAAAATGCTACCGAAAAGTTTTGTTTGGTTTCTAATCAATTTATAGGTCGGTTCCCAATTGTTGTTCCACTTAATACACACGCAAACACACAAAACATAAATCTACAGTTTATATTCATTAAAACAGTAAGTATTTATTGAATTACTAAAACGAAGTAACTAAATAGTACCATTCGGAAATATTTTCCAGACACCATGATTTTCTGTCCTATTTGTATTTAATACAATGTATTTTGAGTTTTACCATAGGCTATTTTGAATTTCCTATTATTTTACTAATCATATCGTTTTAAAGAATAGGTTCCCAAACTTGAATACCGTGGTACTCGGGGACATCGTTCTATATACTGAGGGATGCTGAGACAATAAATATGTGTATATATTTGCGTCACCTACACTAATTCAGGAGGTACAATATAAATTGACTAAACTCCACATGAACATAAAGGAAATGATAAAAAATTTATTTAAACATTTTGTCATCACATAAAAAACAGCTGAGTATTAAAAAGTGGAAATTAAGTAAATTTGGACTGCTTTTATTATTTTCTTCAAAACTTTGCTGTTAAAAACTTTTCAATGTTAAGGACTACTAATACATTTTCACCTTTATAGATGCTATACAGGTGAAGATGCGATCGGGGAACCGGGGTAAATTACCCCAAATGGGGTAAAAATAAAATTTTTGGGGGTAAAAATTAAACTTTTGTGAGTATAAAGTATATATTTTTAATATGCTCTTTTTTTGCTCTTCTCCATGGAGTAATATTAGCATACACAAAAATATTTTGGGGTAATGATTTAAAAAGTTTCCCTTCCACTGGAATAATAGCTTAGTCTTTTAAAAACTTACATCGTATAATAAAATGTAAATATAAAAAAAAAATTAGAATCGCATTTTACTTAAATTTTATTGAATAAATACATTAAAAGTATTTAAAATACTAGGATCAAAACACGGAAATATTTTAATACGTTTACAAAGCAGGTTCATTAATGTCATTTGTACTGCTTGCGAAAAATATTATTTTTATTTAACTTGTTTGGTACTAGTTGCAGACCGGATTAGTTTAATAAATAAATAAATAATGATTTTGTCACTAGTACCAATGGCTTTCCGAATATCTAGTATTAAAACCTGATTGCGTAAATACCTCTTTTGTCACGATAGCTACTTACAGTTTATAGGCATAAGCTACAATGTCATTGCTAAACAAAAATCATCTGTCTTGTTATTAAAACATTGATTTTAATTGTATCAAATTTAAATCTTATACCAAAACATTTTCACAATGTCTTTGCAAATAGAAGACGAATTTTCTGATTTTAAGGTCTAATCACATATCATTTTTGAGTTACGTGTGTGTTAAGAAATGAAATATTACTTATTACTGGCTTATTTCGCCAACCCGCACTTGGCCAGTGTGGTGGATTATGGCCAAAGCTCTCTCCATTATGAAAGAAGGCCCGAGTCCCAGCAGCGAGAATATTTAGATTGCTGTTAAAAAAAAATCTTTTCAATATATTAATTTAAAAAAAAAAATATGATTCATGAAAAAATATTACAGGTGCCTCCGATTTTCGAAGATTTGAACGATCGAGTAAAGGAATACTTATTAAATCCGGAACAGTTATCTATACACAAGTGGGAAAAGTCACAAACACATTGGCATAGAAAATCGGATATAGATTCACTTATTAAGTTTGAAGATGAAGACATAGGACTCGATACTACACTTGAAGTGAGTGAAACTTAACCCAAAGAAATTAATTACCAAATAAAAATTATTTTAGAAAACATGAACATATATTAGGTAATAACATATTTATAATGCCCCTTTTTTTTATTCACTTATCTAACAGTTCAAATTATTCCAATCGACTGAACTTCTCATGTCGTGACGTCATGACGTTTCATTACTATGGTTAAATTTTAGTGTATAAATTACTTGTTCTGAATAAAGCAGACAAACATATACCTTTTATATGGAGGAATGTACAACTGTTGTTAGGTTATTAGAGATCCATTAAGTGGTGAAATTATTGGTATTGAAGAAGTGAGCATACCGGTTGAAGATGATGATGATACTTTATCAATGGCAAGGGCACCTTTGCCACCTAGTCTCGCTACTAGAGGCACCACTTCACAGAACCCTTTTTTACCAGCTGGTTTTGAAGAGGAGTTACAAAAAATGTTGGATGAAGCAACTAAATTTGATGAAATTAACTTCAATTTTGAAGATGATGAACCAGGAAAATTTCTTGGCGAAGGTATTAATATTAAAACATTATTAGTCTCCATGGTTCAGTGATGAATCAAAAAGTCTTTAAAAAAACAGAATAAAGGTTACCTATATTAAGAATAAAATAAAATTAAAATACATTATTAGCAGGTACTTTTGAATTTTTTACTTATTGCTTGATTTGTTAAATAGATAACTGTTCAAAAATTTTTTTCTTTTGTCAGAACTGTTGACTATGCCTCCTGGAAGTACTGAAAGTGTGCTATTTCAAAAAGATGGATTCACATTACTCAAAAATGATAATGGTGATAACGAAAAAGCATTAAATAAAGAAGAAAAAGAGAAATTAGTCAAAATAAATCTTGAGGAAGTAGTAGACAATAATATCCATTTAGTAGGTAAGAATTATTTAACTTTATACAAATACCACAAAAGTTTTGCTTTAGAGTTCTCAATATTCATTTTTATATTTTATTTATTAATTGTACAAACTTGATAATCTTCATCTTTACCCTAAATTTCAATTATTAAAGGTTCCAGTTTTAATATGTTGTTTTTAATTTTTTTTATTTGCTAAATTCATTACATAATAATAACAAACATTAAATTTGCTACTTAATCATTGTCACTGCAGATCTTTGGAAAGATGATGAAAAACTTGAGTTGCCCAAAAAAGTGCAAAAACCAAAACATAATGAAGATGATACTAACAATGCGGAAAGTGATAATTTTCTGGAAAATACAATAATTCAGCCACCTGTAGAACTACCGGATATTCCAGTATTAAACATTACTAGTTCTAAAGGAAGAATGGCAGTAACTTCAACTGAGTGGGCGGAGGTAATTGATGTCACACTTCCTGTACCAGACTTTAGAGAAAAGATCAGAGATATGGCACATTCATACCCATTTGAATTGGACAATTTCCAAAAACAGGTAAAATTACTATTTATATAGGAATTTGTAAACATCAGTAAGCACACTGCAGTTAATAGCTAAACAGACTTCTTCTTAAAAAGATATATATATATATCGGAGTATTATTAGCCTTAATGACATCATCATTAGTGGTCACGGATTTATTGGGTGTTATAAGGGCAGAATGTGAGCACAAAACACTGTATTCACAATTCGGTAATATATTATTCAGGCTTGAACAATATTAAATTACACAGTTAGTTGGCACAGAGCATTAGCTTTTTGGACAGAGCAGTGGGTTCAGGGCACTGCCCATACTTGAAAGTTGTATTATCAATGATTTTCATCCTTGTCTCCAGAAGCAATTTACTCCAAAAAAACACTGACATCTACTCCACTTTAAAGAAACCATGATGCCTCAAACTCCACTTGAGACACACATTCTATTTGGTCAAGGAGAAAATTACAATATTCACAAGTGTTACTAGGTCGTAAAGGTAAAATCATAGATAAATGTAACAAATCGTATTAAGAATTTTGAAGGTCATTTAAATGTAGTCAAACAATATCTGGTGAAGTGTATGCAAACAATAATCAACATTGACCCATAGTTTGCCTCTGACATATTATGTTTTGAATTATGGTAATTAATACTTGTTCATAACTTTACTCACTTCAGACAATTTTTTTATTTATTTTAGGCCATAATAAAACTTGAAGAAGGTCACCATGTGTTTGTGGCTGCACATACTTCCGCTGGAAAGACTGTTGTAGCCGAGTATGCTATTGCTATGTCTAGAAGAAATTGTACGAGGTGAATATAATGTGCATACTAATCAACCAACTAATATCATGTTTGCAAGTGTTAAGTTAAATCAATGGCCATATGTCTGAGCACAAACAGATTCAGTTTTGTGGGTTCATACGTATACACTGTATATTGATAATTGATGATATTTTATAAATTATGTTTGCGTAAATCTATTACCTCTTGTAATAAGCACCAACCACACCTCCACATATATGGCCTTAGAGTTGAACCAGGAAACTATGATAAGAAGTAAGCCCTTAGTTACATTAAGGTTACACCACAATAAAATTAAATGAAATTTTTGCATTATGAAAGATATGTCTTTTCCTTAAGTAGATCTGAGTCGATTGTATAGTGAATTTTTTGTGACAGGGCTATATATACATCACCCATAAAAGCTCTGTCGAACCAGAAGTACAATGATTTTAACAAAATGTTTGGGGAAGTGGGCCTACTTACTGGCGACCTGCAAATAAACTCGACTGCATCCTGTTTAGTAATGACTACAGAGATTTTGCGTTCCATGTTGTATTGTGGCTCGGACGTAACCAGAGATCTAGAATTTGTTATATTTGATGAAGTGCATTATATTAATAATGCTGAGGTAATTTTTTTATATAATTTTTGTACTTCTATCATTCCTTTCACAATCATTTTTGAATTCTGTGTCTTTAATAACAAATAAAAGTGGTATGACTGTTGTTGGAGTCTATCTATATAAGTACCACCACACCTTTTATTTCTTCTGTCCAACAGTAGTGTACAATCATTACACTTTTTCGGTTTGAGAGCAACTGTGGCTATTGAAATTACTGGCATTATTGTATATCTCATGCCAACGAGCACAATGTGGTGCAATGCATAAATTTAACAAACGCCACATTGTTATTGTTCATCTGGCAACTTTTAATAATATTTTAATGTAGAAGTAATAAGCATGGTTAGTTAAAACGAAGTCAATAAAAACTTTCAATAGATATATCTAAAAAGGATTAAAGCTGAATGAATAAAGGACTAATTATGGGTATATTTTGTAGCGTGGTTATGTATGGGAAGAAGTACTAATATTGCTTCCGGCTCACGTCAGTATAGTAATGTTGAGTGCAACCGTACCCAATACACTACAGTTTGCGGATTGGGTCGGACGGACTAAGAAGCGAAAAGTTTACGTAGTCTCTACACCGAAACGACCTGTGCCACTCTGTCATTATTTGTACACAGGTATTTTTTTTTATTATTATCAAACCACAAGCTTTCCTTTTTTCAATGGGTTTCACGGAAAAAAAAGTAAAAAGGATAACTTTTTCTAAATAACTAATAGGAATATTTACTATATCTGAGTTAACAATTTTATCCATTCATATATCAACACACTTAAAACACGCACACACTCTTAAAATCTTAAAAAAAGTGGTTCAGTCTCTACACCTCACTAATTCCACTGAACTTCCGAACAAACCTGCAAGTACCTTTAGCTTATCAAATAAAAAAATAATACAAATGAATTCATTATTTTTACAGGAACAGGTGGAAAGTCGAAAAATGAAAGGTTCATGATAGTAGATCAAGAAGGTAACTTTTTGTTGAGAGGATATAATGAGGCTGTTGCGGCAAAAAAGTCTAGAGAAAATGAATACAAGAAAAATTTCGGTCCAAAGGGTTAGTGTTATTATTATTATACCAAAAAGTTTGAAATGCTTATTTATTTATTTATTTTGAAAAAGCGAACTGGCATAATATCTTAAAACTTCTTTAAATTTTCTTATGTAACAAAAAAACATACAGTGAGATTTATCTATGATAGATATGTTTGTAAGACGGTCGCAGGTTTTATAGAAATATAACTTCAATCTTCATTATGCTTAAACTTCAAGTGAAGTAAAATATCGTGAGGAAATCGACATATTTCGAAAACACAGCTTGTAAAATCTCATCCACCAACTAGGACTTGTCCAGAATGAATATTGTCGGCTGCCGATAACTATTCTCGACAGTAAATATTAAAAAAATTTCAGGTACAAAGCAGTACATGAATCCTAAAGCAGAACAAACAATGTGGGTGGCCTTCATAGATCATCTTAGACAATCTGACAAGCTTCCCGTTGTAGCGTTCACGCTGTCTCGCAACAGGTATCGATTTTTCCTTTCGTCTTTAACAATTGAAAATAAAGAAAAAATTGTGTAATTCTTATCCTTACCACCACCACGTCGTTATAAGCAGTACTCTATTATGTAGGTACCACCTCAGTAATCTTGACTATAAAATATAGAAAGAACGTTTTATAAATTTGCAAAGCACTTAAGGGGTCCTCCAAGAATAAGTAGACAAAAGTACAAAAAGTGGACGGGGTCTTTTTAAGATTACCTTAATGAAAAAGTATGTACGTAAGTACTTACATATTAAATGCAAATTGTATTTTTGTTTTAGATGCGATCAAAACGCAGAAAATTTAATGTCCGTCGATCTAACAACAGCTAAAGAGAAAGGTCACATACGTAACTTCTTTCAAAAGTGTTTACAGAGGCTAAAGAAACCCGATAGAACATTGCCACAGGTAACAAAAGTTAACGCTATTCTAAAATACATTTTATGTCGATATCTCATGGCAAAAGAAGCATGAAAGCAAAATGAATGCTGTGGAAATGAGAAGTCTGAGAAGTATAGCTGGAGTGACATTGATGGACCG